>VDFB02186571.1:0-15446 GCA_007258455.2 Sequoia sempervirens
CCCATCCCACCCTACCTAGACAACTCTCTCTCTCTCTCTTAAAATTCTACCTCCCTCTAAACACATACATAAATACATACAAGCATAATACATATGTACATACAATCCTACATCCATACAATATACATGCACTGATGCATATAGGCATACATACATACATGCATGACACACCAACATACATGTACATTCAATAGAGTGGCATTTAACATAAAGGAAGACATAATGTGAGCGCGTTGTAATGCGCTCATGTTATATCTTGCTTTGGGAATCCCTGAGCCTTAGCAGTGGTATTTTCCTTGGAATACCAACCCAAAGGCTTGGAGGGAATTCCCAACAACTAGAGACGTGTTTTTGCAAATTCTACAATTTTTCACATAATTGGGTTCGTGCTCACCATCACGATTGCATCTGGTTCAATATCGACAAAATCGAACACATGGATAATGTTAACTTCTCTCTTAGCTATCCAACGATGTATTTTTTTCACTTTTTGACAATGTTAAGCCTTTCATCCATAATTTATTTTGTTTGTATGTCTCTTTTTTTCCAAAAATTAGTGTTTGGTGTTTTTTTCATTATAAATTAACCATTCATCAGAATTTCAAATAAATTACATTTCTAGAAACTAAACTCTATTCTACAAATTTAAAAATAAAAAATAAAAAATTCAATTACTTTCCAAAATTTGTAGGGGGAGCATAGCCAAAATTATGCTTTTCAGGAAGTGCCCACTTAGAAAATTAGTAAAAAATCTAATATTCATTATAAAATTATCAGAAAAATTGTGCATCAACTAGATATTGTTGGCTAACTTATGACCATAGTGATTTTAAAAATACTACAAAAAAGTTCACCGTGCTAGGGTCATACAAGAGCTGCTATGTTATGTTTTTCTGACAAAAACAACACCAATTTGTGTACGTCCCTCTTTTGAACCCCTTAATCTCAACCATTTTCAAAATAAATTAGTATTTTAGAAAGTAGACTCAGAGCACTTCGATCGTTGTTTTTGTTCCATCTCAAAATTTTGAGTGTAACTATCCTCAATTTCACGTCCAAGGTCAGTATTTCCTTATTTCAAAAAAAAAGTGGCCACTTAAGCCCCCTTTTTGGGAACCATCTTGGTGCACTTACCCATGATGTTCTTCAATCTGATTTTCTAATTTTTGCCTTGACTGATGTAAATCTTCATCTATTCTCATGTACAGACTCAACTATTCTCTTGAGGTGTTTATTGAAACACTTATATGTCATACTATGTGTTGAGTATCCTAATAATATTCCATCATCACATCTTGCATCAAAACTACCAAGCCCATCATCATCTTTCTTAATAAAACACTTGCTACCAAAAACTTTGAAATATTTGATAGAAGGTTTCTTACCATACCGTAGCTCATAAGGTGTCCTTTTGTTGTGCACTCTTAGCTGGGCTCTATTTAGTGTGTGTATTGTTGTATGAACAACCTCTTTCCAATAAACATCTGGTAGGTTTGACTCATTAAGCATAGTTCTTGCCATTTCTTTCACACTCCTGTTCTTCCTCTCAACAACTCCATTTTGTTGAGATGTTCGAGCAACATAATATTGTCTTCTTATCCCATGTTGTTCACAATAGTCTTCAAACTGATTTGATGTAAATTTTCCAACATGATCTGATCTTAAACATTTCAATTGGAAACCACTTTCTTTCTCAACCATTTTTCTGAATACCTTGAACCTTTCAAATGCTTGTGACTTATCTTGTTGGAAGGTTACCCAAGTCATCCTTGAGTAGTCATCTATCAATAGCATAAAGTATTTGTCACCATTTAAATATCTTGTCCTTGTAGGACCACATAAATATGTATGTACTAACTCCAATGGCCTTGTGGTTGAGTACTCTTTAGTCTTGAAACTAACTTTAGTTTGCTTCCCTTTTTGACATTCATCACAAATAGTATTTGTTGGTTTAGTTATCTTTGGCATGTGTCTCACATAACCTTTTGAGCTTACCTTGACAAGGTTGTCAAAATTTATGTGACCTAACCTACTATGCCATAACCAACTCTCATCCACTTGTCCAATCATGCATTGAGCTTCATGACATTCTTTCAAGTTGTAGACATTTCCATCAGTTCTCTTACCTTCAACAACTAATCTTCCATTGTTCTCTTTCCTAATTTCACATCCTTTGGAATCGAATGAAAACTTATAACCACTATCACACATTTGACTTACACTGAGTAAGTTATGTTTCAGCCCTTCAACATAACATACATCCTTTTTGAGAAGTTTCCCATCAATACTTAAGGTTCCTTTACCTTTTATCTTGATTGAGGAGTTATTACCAAGCTTAACTGAACCACCATTCTAATCTTCTAACTATTTGAATTTGTTCCTTTCACCAGTCATGTGGTTGGAGCAGCCACTATCTATCACCCTTAGATTTTTCTTCTCTCTATGTAAAGTTGTTTGTGCTAGCATGCTTGATTGAACTTTGTATTTACTCACCTCTTTCCATTCTTGCTTGGTTTCATTCTTCTTTGTTGCTATTGTTTGTTCATTTTTGTTCTTGGGGGAAGCAACAACATTCTTTTCAAGTTTAGTAGATCTTGTTCTACAAAACTTTGTAGTGTGTCCATAGTTATGACAATAGTAGCATTCAATATTCTCATTGAACATAGGAAAGTTGAAACTCTTATTAGTTTGACTTAAACTTTTACAATCTGCACTTCTAAGTCCCAGATTATTGCAGTTGTAACACACAATATCCAAATCTCTCAAAGGTGCAAAAGGATTTTTGCTCATGAAATTTGGAGCTGCTCTATTCACCATTTTGCAATGTATGAACTTATGACCAAATGCATTGCATCTAAAAAAATAACCATAAAATTTAGGGGCATACCAATTATTATACCGAGAAATACTTCTAGTTGTATCCATAGCAGCAGTAGACCTTCTCATTCTTGGGGCAGCATTATTAACATGTAGGACAGCAACGTTATCCTTTGTGGCAGCAACACTATCTCTTGAGGCAGCAACATTTTCACTTGTGGCGGTAGTGAAAACAATCTTCCTCTTGGGTTTATCACCCATATTAGAGCTCTCACCATGTTCATAGCCAACACTACTATAATCTTTTTTATTTTTCTTCTTACCAAGTATATCATTTAGAGCATTAGTGATGATCTCATTTTTCATTCTCAACTTTAAATCTTCTTGACAAGATTCTAACTCTTTCCTCAGAGTTACTACCTCTTGTTCCAACACATGACATTCTCTTTGCTTTGCCTCAACTTCTAACTTCAAAACTTCACTGATTCTTTACGCTTCTTCCAACCGAGTCTTTAGAGTGATAATACTCTTTTCTAACTGGTCTTATTCTTTTAAGGCACTGTTCTTGAATTTGGTATTCTCTTTCTTCAACTTGTCTAATTCATCAAGAGCACAAATTAGCTCTCCTTCAAGATCAACCTCAACAACAACTTCATCTTCCTTATCACTATCAATTATTTTTTATATTTTCAAATTGAGTATTATTTTAAATCTTTGAAGTCTTCTTGTCATTTAGAACTTCTTGAGCCATGAAGAGATTAACCTCTTTCTCATCTTCACTAGTGTCTTTAGCTGAATCACTTTCATCATCTGATATATCACTTTCAACAGTGAGAAGACTTCTCTTCCTCTGATAGTTTTTCTTCTTGGATTTTTAGAACTTCTTAGGTTTGAACTTTTTAGTTTCTTTAGTGTTTTCTTCCTTCTTCTCATAAGGACACTTAGCAGAAAAATGTCCAATCTTGCCACAATTAAAACACTTAAAGGGTAGCTTGTCCTTGTACTTGCCCGATCCTTTCTTTAGTTTCTTGACAAAATTTTCTTTAGCATTGTCAGGATCTTCTTGATCAACATTTGTAGCTGCTTCTTTTCCTTTCTTCACCAAGTTGAAGGAAACTTCTCTCTTAGAAGGTTCAACACTCACAATCCTCATTTCATAGGTTGATAATGAACCAAATAATTCATCCATAGAGAAAGTCTTCAAGTCTCTAGCTTCTTCTATGGCAAAAACTTTAGTGTCATATTTTGTTGTTAATGACCTCAAAACTTTCTTAACAATTACATTATCTTCAATTTCTTCTCCAAGTCCTTTTACAACATTAACAATCTCATCTACTCTTAGTAAGTAATCAACAATCTTTTCATCTTCTCTCATCTTCAGACCTTCAAAAAGAGCTCTGAGATTTTGTAGTTTAGCTTCCTTTACACTCTCATCACCTTCATAAATATTTTTTAGCTTATCCCACATTTGTTTTGCAGATTTGCAGTGCATAACTTTGAAAAACTCAGTATCAGACAATCCACTAAGAATAGCATGCTTGGCCTTGGAATTGAACTCATATTCCTTTTTAGCATCAGATCAGTTGGAGGATTTTTGGGAACATTGTAACCATTTTTTACCATCAACAATATATCACAACCTAAAGAGGACAAGTAGGTTTCCATTCTTCTACTCCAAAATGCATAGTTAGTGCCATCAAACATAGGTACTTTCACAAAAAGTGGATTCATGCTTAGACATTGTGTTCACAAATCAGAATCTACCCAAGCTAGAGAAAGCTTTCTAATACGGAACCTAATGCTTTGATACCAATTGAAGGAACACAAAGACCACCGAGAGGGGGGATGAATCAATGGGCTAAATTTTTTAACTTTCTAAGCAATGAACAAACTATACTGAAAGCATAAACTAAGAACTAGAGAAAGGAAACCAAAAAAAACTCACAAAAAGCATCCACAACACATGATATACGAGGAAAACCCAAGATGGGAAAAACCTCAGTGAGAATAGCTACTAGAGACTACTGCTCTAATCCAACTTCACAATGAAAATGTCTTATGTTACAATGTATGGGCGCCAACCCAATGGAACACCAATTCCAAGTTTATGAGCACCAACTCAAAGGAGCTTCTACTCCTAATTTGAGCACCCACTCAGATGATTATACAATGAGAGATTTATGATTACACATTCAGTATCATGTTACAAATGAAGTTTTGTAACTCAAAAGATTTTTGCACTTGAAAGACTTTGTTAACTTGCCATCCTCAAACAACTTCTAGTCTTCAATCATTCAAGACCTCTACAAATACTCTTGATTGCCTCTTTTCTATTCCTCTTCAAACTCACAACATACTCTATGATATCCTTATGTTTTCACAGAGTTATCTTCTCTTCTCAACACTCGTACTTCTATCTCACACTCTCTACTCTAAAGGATACACCATTATTTCCACATCCAACAATGAATAAAAATCTTGGTTATATATTACTACTGTTAGATCAAGGATATTTCGAAGCCCTAAAATTCAAACAAATAATTTTGCAACACTTTGTTAGTAACTTTCTGACTTTTCTGTAGCAATTTGTCTGCCGATTTCTGATATTCCTGTAGCATATCAAACTCTCTGTATGATGTCATTTATGTGGCTTATAATAAAGGAATCTTATATTCTTGTAGCAACATGCTTTTTAATTTGAGACATCTTATCTCAATCATCACAACTTCTAAGTCTACCCTAATATTCTTTATTAATCTGCTATGTTTGCAAAAGATTAAAAACCTAAATCTTATCTTTTTCCTATTCTTCCATCTGCAAGTTTTTAATGCACTTCTTAAGTAGCTAAAGGATTCAATGCAACTTCTCCTTTTTGGACTGGCTATCATGAATTTGAAATGACTCTTCCATATTTTTTAATCAAAACAACAATCAGATCCCTTTTACATCGATGGATTGATTTTCTCAGTTAAATCGGCTGCTTGCAAATATGATTTCAACATCTAATCATCAATAAATATAAAACCTTATCTCATGGTGTCACCACCACTTAACAGACTCTGTAAGAGGTATGAAACCTAGATAAAAGATTAAAAATATTTTTATTTAGTGCTACTTCAGAAAGAGACTTCACCACCAAGCAAAGAATAACAAAAAAATTGATTTGGGTCAAACCATGTTGACTGCCAATGCAACTTAGAAGATAGAGAAAAAAATATTATAAAACCTAAATCTTGCCTCACTTAAATAAATGAAAATATGATATGCATTGAGCTAAGATAACTGCCTAACTGATATGCATCGATTTAGGGTTAAATCACCTTATAGAATGAGGTGTCGACTTAGGGTAAAATTTCCATACCTTGTGTTGTAGAAAATGAAAAACAAAAGATTTAAACTTAGGGTTCAACTAGCACCACATTATCCTGTAGCTGTCATAACATCTGAATAATGACAGAAGTAAATCCAATCTTCTATAGCCGAATACAACAAAACTCTATGCATACATAAACCCTAACAAATAAAAAATATTTAATTGACCAAACCTACACATAAGCTCAAAGTCATCATTCTTCCAATCTCCTTTAGCCATGCCAGTTTTCACTCATTGGTCCAAGTGGAAAAGTTGTCTTTTTTCCATATGAGAATATTGACCATCGCTGACTTCGATTTGAAGTTATTAAGGTTTTGTCACTATGAAGCTCCTATCGCTATGCAATCAACTTCTTGTCGCATGAATTGGACACTACTGTAGCTGCAAACTATGAGGTTTCTATAGCTATGCCTATTCTTGTAGCTGAATATAGCTGCATACAAACTATTGTATACCATGAGTTGACATCAATGGCAATCTAATGCCAACAGTCTGGGTTGTTCCTTGAAGCACATTTGTAGAATTTGTATACCAACCTGGTTCTATTTAGGTGAAGTGCTAAAAGGTGTCTTTTGAAGTCTTTTGGAATAAGATGCCTAAGTTTAAAGTGATGACCTATATACCTTCTCTTGGGGATTCTAAATTTGTGTGAGATCATCTAAGACAAGCCTAAGATTGTTTAAAAGACCAATGTTTTGACTTAAATGAGGGGTTTGTATTGAGCATACATGTTTGGATTATTCAACAAGATAAGTCTATAAAACTTTGTTTCCAATTTGTTCATGTTGTGGTACTATTTTTGGATATGTCTTCTGATGTATTTTGAACTATGATGTCTAAGTTTGAAATAGCAGCATGTAGAACTTCTCTTGGGGATTTTTATTTTGCATGAGATCGTTTAGAGAAGTTAAGATTTATGGAAGAAAAGAGGATATTTATTGCCATGCGGGTGGTGGTAATATGGGCCTTCCAACCACAATATCAGCTTGTTCCTCTTCTTCGACTAAGAGTGTTGCTATGTTTCTCCATTGAATGGGTGTTTCTTTTGTTTCAAAAGTGAAGCTTCTCAAACTAATAATTATGTCAGTTTTTTCTCCCTCAATTAGTTCAAAGTTTGGCTGAATGATAACACCTGTAAGGTCAGGTTGTTCAATCGGAGCAATCGGTCCCCAAATGGTCATGTGAAGTTCAATTTATCAATTTATCTTGTTTAAGTGAGTTTATTTTACCACAAACACTTGTGTTGATTAAGTTCAAACTAAATGTCTATGTCAAAAACATCATAAATTTCACAAGGTCCATTTTGTGAAAAGGATGAAGTTCAAGCCATAGTTGCCTATGTTAACTTTGGGAAGTATGGATTGAGATATAAACCAAAATACTTAGAAGCCTCTAAGAATAAATTCTTAGGACAAGCATTAATATCAAGGTTTTGTCAAAGGGTGTCCATACTTAGACCAAAGGGTTTGAAATTTTGAGGAATATCGTGAGTGTTTGTTTGTAATGTTTTGGAACCAAGCAAAGTATTAAACTGACTCACAAGCATTTAAAACCTTAGGTTCAAAAGATACTACTTGTTGAATCCCCACTTGGATTTCTCCAAACACTAAGATAATGCGAACATATAGATATTTGGCGACACTGGCTCCCCTCCACGACACACACTTCTTTGGACCACCAAATCTCAAATCTTGAAGATCCAAAGATTCTAAGGATTTTCTTGTTTCGAAAATTGAATAGTAAAATGTGGGGCAGATTCGGAACGACCGTTCCTACACCAGCAAGTATAAGGTTTTTTGGCTTCTAAATAATTGGTTCGTAATAAGGGATTTCGTACAAGGTTGCCATACACGCGACAAGATTAGCTCAATATTATTTCAATCAATAAGCCTCCTACTCTCTTCCTAAGAAGATATTTTAATGTATCACACTGGTACTAAGGGTGACACTTGTCATTATGACACATTCGCACCTATTTTTTATGACTTTCGTCACAAACACATTATTTATATAACAGCTTGAAAGAGCTTGGCTTTAGCTTGTTTCCGCTTGGGTCGTTCCCTCCTTTCAAAGTGGGGAGGCGGACCTTCTAAAGATAAACAAAAGAAAAGAAGTACGTTTGTAGTTCGATCTTCCTGATCGCATGAAGCAAGGAGAGAACACATGCAACACCTTTTCCTCACACTAGCATGGGGTTCATTTTAATCCAAATTGAAATATGTGGGTGATTATACAAAATGTCAAGGAAATGCTTTTGATTCTCAAGATCACCGAGTGGCGCAAGAGAAGTGCATACACATTCAATGACACAAATGTAGATCACAAAACATAGCAAACACTTGTTAATTTTAATCCTCAAAGAAAGGTAAGTTCATTTTAAGCACCAAACGAAGTGTTAAGTTGTATTGTTCAATTTTAAACCCAAAGTAAGATGAGATGAGGGTTCAATTTTAATTGATTTGAGCATTTATTTTAAAACCCAATTGAAAGCTAGTGTGGTACTAAAACATAAAATGAAAAGCATGATGAATGGGTTATAATTTCCCCGAAAGTGTCAAAACACTTGTTACAATTATAAGATGGAAATATAAGAATGCTTCTTCACTTCAGCTTCTATCATCCAACTTGCAAAACCCAGTTAGCCTAAAAACTAGAACAAAGTCAGAGGAATGTTAGTGATCAAATTAAGTAAAAAAATTAAAGCACATGCTGAAAATTGATCATTGTTTTTCTTACTAGAGAAGGTCATCATTGTTCACGATAGCATCACTTTGGTGAATTTTAGTGTCACTCTATAGAAATCCAGTGACGACAATAGTGTCACTATTTGGGAGAATCATCGTTTGCAAATCCTCGATACCTCTAAAAGTATTTAGTGTCACCATTTATTTTAATCAGTGTCAAGGTATTAATTAGGTATCGTTGTTTTTTATGATGATAGCATCATTATATAGTGACACCCAACAAAGGTGTCCCTAAAATTTCTTGGAGCATCGTTGTATCTTGAAAGAATTAGTAAAAATGGAATTTGAGATAGAAATTGATTATATTTGATTGGTTAGCCCTCCTTCTAGTGCAAAAATGTGACCGACATATTAGTATGGGTTGACTACACTTGATCCATGAAGAATCAAAGCATATTCATGCCACTAACGTCAATCTCACAACAAGATCAATAAAATGCAAATTAAACCAAGCATCCATTAAAACTAACATGTTAAAGTATGAAAGCTTCAAAACACCTACTCTAATCCATTTGAAACTTATCCTATTCAGGAAGTGGTGTCGTGTTGATGTGGAACAACGACCCTTTCCCAATCCCAGGGATAATAAGCTCGTTTCAATAAGTTTTATTGAAGAAAACTGATGAAACCAATGTGAGATGTGTGTTGAAACATGATTCAAAACTAGATTAACATGAAGCAAGCTATTTTAACATGATGTTTGCTAAGATGATAAAGATGTGTGAATGCAAAGCTAATCTAAATGAAATCTAAGCTAAAAGATTCAAAACCCTAATTAATAAACAAGCTAAATGTATGAATCTATGTTACCATGGAAGCCATTAATGGAAGCTAAGCTATTTAATGCAAGTAATTAAGCTAAAATGATATTAAATAAATGCTAAATATGAGTGATTTCAATAGCATGAGTTTGATCTTAAACAAATGGATTCATTTGTCTTCAAATAGTGACCTATTTATAGGAGAGCAAATGAGAAATGAATGGTTGAGATTAAAAAGGTCAATAAACGGTCAATGATAGAAGAAGTTGGAGGCATGGATCATGGATTCTCATCAACATATGAGAATAAATGATGAGATTTAATCAAGGTTTGTCCTTTGTCCAAACAAACACACTTTCAACTTGCACAAGAGGTCACAAGTTAACTTGCTCAAGAAGTCAAGTAAGTTTGTTAGAAAATGAATATTCTCCTTTTTCAAATGAGTGAAGAAAGAGAATATTCTTTGGAATATTCTCATGGGTGAGGGAAAATAGCCATTTTAGCAAATTAAACAAAATTTAATTGTGCAAAAAAGTGAGAAGAAATATTCCATGGGAATATTCTTTTTGGAGGAATGTGCAAATGAGGAATATTCCTTTGCAAGTTGGGGGGAATTAGATTAATTAGTAATTGCTAATTAAACAAAGGTTTAATTATGCAATTGGGGGAATTAGATGATTTTCATTAAATAAAGTGATTTAATGAAAAGGGGAAAGTGAAATGACATTTAATTAAATAATTTAGGGTTATTTAATTAATAAGAGGACTTTAGGTATTAAATTAAATAACTTGATGTATTTATTTTAATAGGACGAAATGTTAGCATGAAAGGAGGTGAATTAACCCAATTAGATTGATTGGGTTAATAGATGCAAATGACATAATTAATTAATTAGCTAGGCTAATTCAATCAATTAAGCGAAAAAAGGATGAGTTTAAGGAGGAAATGATGTTAGTATACTTGATTCAAGTGCATGATATCATCCAAGACATTTTCCAGTGTCTACAATTATATACTATTAAAACTAACTACATCTACATAGGTTTTTGAGGTGTTAAATTGGTTTCTCTATTTCTTAATTTTTTTATTATTATTTCCTCTTTCTTTTTCTTATGCTTACCCCTTGGAATCTCTCTCCTTGTTTCATATTGGTCCTTCCTTATTTCCCTAGGGGCATATATTTACTCTCCTCTTGGGGGTATACACCTTTCACTGTTGTTCCTTTTATTCCTTTCTCTTTGGGCCTCTCATTCTTCTCCTTGAGTTTCACGTGTTAATCATTTCCTCACCTTTTATTCTTATATAAATTTCATCTATAGATATTTATTTTCCTCCTTAGTCATTTCATCTACCACTAATTATTATATATAAACCTTCTTAATTTGAGGTGTAAGGGTTTTTATGCCAATAGACATCTTTCCAAATGTGAATCCAAATAAGTTGTAGTTATGCAAAAGAAAAAAATATATAAAATATAAATATTTATTATTTTCACTACAAAAGTAGAGTACATGACTACAAAAAATACTTGGAACTAATGTGATTATATAAATTATTCTTAGGTATTGGATTTGAGAGCATGATAGTGAGGATCAATTGTGAAAATTAGATTGATATATGTTTGGAAAACAATCTTATGTATAATGCTCATATTAAGCACATTAAAGTACAATATCACTTTGTTCAAGAGATGGTGGAGGATGAGATGATCTAGATAGAGAAGGTTAACGCTTTGCTAAATCGTTTTGACCCACTTATCAAGCCAATGAGAATGGATATATTCTATCAGTCGGGTAAATATAATTTATGGATTTCCATTGTTCCTGAAATTTCCTAATTTTGAAGCTTAAAAAGAGATAGGAAAATGTGGTGCTAAAAAATTATTAGATGTTGAAAAATGACTAGAAAGACTATAAAATATCTACAAAATGAAACAAACATGAAAAGAAATATTTTTCTTGATAAAGGATTTATTATAGGCCAAGTATGGTCCTAAATTAGTATACATGTAAAATCATAGTCAAAAAATGTTAGATAGAGGGTGTGATCTAAAAACTAGTTCATAGGTTTGAGTGGGTTTTAGTATGTGTGAGAGTTTGGCTAAATCATACACATGTAGGAGGTGACTATTCCAAGTCCTAAAAGGTTGTGAGAAGAAATGTGTATGGAAGAGGGTTGAAAATTTAAGCCCCTATAGGGGTGAGTTGTGAAGAGTTGGTTCATCAAATGGATAGGAATTTGTTTGGCCATTGATAGAGAAATTGGAAAGTATATATTCCCATAGAAGGTGTTGATTGAGGTTTTGTTTAGCTTGCTGGAGGTGTTTGGGAGTGTGTTTGATTAGCTAGTATGACAAAATACCTTCCTATAGCGTTGAAAATTATCACCCTCGACAATTTCACACAAGGTTTTTCTCCCCCCTATGTGCTAGGACCTATTATTCATTAATTGCCCATTTTTATAAACATTATTGGAAAAATAAAAAATGGGAATCAAAACTATACATTTAATATTTTCCTCCACACTATTGATTCCTAAAAAGCAAGAATCTAGTTTAGGCGTACTACACCCTAGGCCACTTAAGTTGGCCCAAAATTTGAATATGTCGGTAACAATAATTTATTATTTTAATTTCCAATTTCAAATGGTAGCTCTTAATATTTGATTTTTGGGAAATTAGAAGAATTACATATAAATACATAGTATTTTCACAATCTTAAGGAACAAGGAAGGAACACACACTATTATTGAGCAAATTAATATTCCTAAAAGCATTCAAGAGTAGTCAAGAGCAGAATTATAAAGATTATTGTAGAATTTCATCATTCAAGCATCATGCCATGTGTTATGTCATTTTGTTATATGTTTTACATGTATTTTTTTTATGTGTACTAACACTTGTAGATCATCAAATCAAATCCAATCAAGCAAAAATTGATCCTTGAAGGTGATGCGTGTGACTTCAGTCCATCTAGGATATTAGATCTAAGTGGCGAGTTCCAACAAGTTGTAAATTCATTACTTATTTGTCAATTAGCCTCTATCCATCCAAGGATACACTCTCTTTTATCATAATTTTCCATTATGGAGGTAGAAATACCAATAGAGGGTTTGACTAAGGCAATCCCCTATATGGCACAACTCTTCCTCTCCTCTCATGTGTGTAGGTTGTAGATATGAAGTGAGTTGAAGGAAGATTGAAGGCTACTTGTTCATTCATGCACTCTAACCCTACAAGTGACAAGTCATGAAATCTACATTTTCTCATCAACAAATGAAGTTTTGACAACAACAACTAGAGGATAGAAGCTACAAATTGATGTCTTGAAGCCTACATTTTCATATCTAAGAAAAAATGAGGATATTGTAGGGCGTGATACACCCTAGACCAGAAAAATCAAGCTCAAATTTGCATATTAGGTGTATTTGTGTTTTCCCTTCTCATTTGAGGAACTAAAATTTGTCTATCTACATCTAGTTTGTCATAAATCATAATAGATCACTGCATTTGCATAGCTTTCATAGTTAGATCATTGTGTTGAGGAATCACTCATTCAAATTCATATCATCAATCACACATCACATCCCCCTAAATAATTGGATTTGCATATTAGGTGTATCTATGTTTTCCCTTCTCATTTGTGGAACTAAAATTTGTCTATCTACATCTAGTTTGTCATAAATCATAATAGATCACTACATTTGCATAGCTTTTATAGTTAGATCATTGTGTTGAGGAATCACTCATTCAAATTCACATCATCAATCACACATCACATCCCCCTAAATAATTGGATTAAAGCTCTGATCCATCATTACGGCTCTCCCTAATAGGGTTGTAGCCAAGTGGTTCTTGAGGTAATCTTTAATCCAATTAATCCAATTGGGAAGAGGGTCTTCATCCTTTTCCCAACTAAACACTTCCTTTGAAGAGTAGATTGATTGTATAGAAACTAGTGATACTATCATTTGTGAACAAAAAATTTGCTAGATTGGAGAGGGAATGGAATGAGAATATGAACATGTTGAAAGAAAGGTGGGATGCTCTTCCTACATCAAAAGAAATTCCAAGACTAAGGGTAAAAGATGATTAACTAGTACTTATGAAGAAATGTGATGCAAAACAAGAAGTTATAATGGAAGATATAGAGGCATAATGGTTGATCATGAAAGGTAGGTAGTTGAGGTATGTTGTTTGGAGGACATGGAGGTGGCTTTGGTGAAAATAATTTCTTCGAGTAAATGAAAAAAATTCATGTGAATGCACACATGATGAGAATTACCTTGAGATGGTACCAAGTTTGGAAGGAGAAATTGTAAATATGGGATCTAAGATGGTTGTAGATGAATAAGATGGTATCTTGATCAATGGAGAAAGAAAAGTGAAGAAGCATAGATGGATGAATTTTTTATTCCATATTGTCAATTGAGTGTAATCTATAGGAATATTATGCACCTAAGGAGAAGGAATCACCGTATAGAATCTTAAATGAATTTGATGACAAGACCATGTTTCAAATAAATTGACATAGATGTAGCATGGGTGAAATCATAGGAGAACATGTTATACAAAAGCAATATGAAAGTGATAAGCCACAAACATAAGAGTTAATTTAAATCAGAAGCATTCTATAGTAAGAGGAAGTAGAGTTCAAGTTGGAGGAGGAGGTTGAATTATAGTGGCTGGAGATACATTACAAGGATATAAGTAAGGAAAATATATGTGAGGATGGGATATGAGCCATATAAAAGATAAAAGAGCTGAAGAAAGAGGATAAATTTCCTTTTGAGGTGCCTATATCAAGTGATGGGGCACATGGTGTTTTCTATGAAGATCAAAAGAGTGGTTCTACCACTTAGCTCTTATTTGCGACAACATTCTCAAAAATATTATTTGATGTGTTTGATGTTGGAGTAATTGACATCAACCCAAAATAGTTTTATAAACAAGGACCTCAGGTTCATATGGTGCAAAAAATATCAAGAATTTAAGTTTTGAGAATTTATTATTATTTATTATCCCACATGGTTGGAACCTTGGAGATCCTCTCTTGCTATTTGTAAATTAATTCTTAACAAGTTATAACACTTCTTCAATAAGAGGAGTTACATATGACAATATTATGACATGTAAGTGCATCTATGATGCATCATAGATGAGGAGTTACATTCAAATGCATCTTTGACCTATCTAAATTGACCATTGAAAGTGGAGCATAATTGCCTATATTTAGCCAAGATCAATAAATTTCAATGAGGCATCTTAACCATGTGGAGGTGGCACTCCACCTAGCTATTTTTTGTTGATGGATGATTTTCTCTTAGAGAGGAGTTACATTATTGAATCCAATTTGAATCTTGAATTTTTAGTCATTCCAATTAGAGAACAAATCAAATATTTGAAATTTTCATTTTGTGAAAACAAGTTATGAAATTTAATTTGGTGGAGAGTAGTTACACTTTGATTATGGATGCATCTCTTGATTTTGATGTCCTATTTGGAGGTGGAGAAACTTATAAATAATTCTTGACAATTGAAAGATAGTGTATCTTATAGTGTGGTTGTTGGCATGTAGTAGGAAGGAGTGTCAAGTTCTTCTTTGTTTGTAGGTTTCCAAGAAGTTCAAGTATGTTTAGTGGTCTAAAACCTAGTTGAGTGGTTTATATCAGGATAGTTCTTAAGTTGGGTAGTAGTAATATAGTTTATTTTCATATTAATTTCAATAATGTATTGGTTGTGGGTAAGTGCA
>VDFB02186572.1:0-18051 GCA_007258455.2 Sequoia sempervirens
TTACAGTAGATGTACTCTCTATCAATTTCTTCCTTTATTTTTTATACATTTTTTATTTCTTTTTAAACTCATCATTGTAATCAAAACATGGGGCTATAGAAAAAATGGAATACTTGAATGGAGGAGTACTTGGAGTGATGAGAACATCTTCGATTATCTGAGACTAAGCCCGAGGTTGAGAATTAGCCATTGTTGTTGCAGTCACACTAACTAGAGGAGTTCCTAGAAATAACTCCTTTGGGATGGAAATTAAGGTAGTGGTACTAGTACTAGTAGTTGGAATTGGACCTATCATAATCCTTTGCTTCTTCAAAATTCCTTGATCACTAGGTGTCTATGTAGTATCTTGTATTGTTGGCCTCTTGTGTGTAATTTTTTGTTGTGGCACATGTTGGACACTATTAGTACTACTATCCATACCATCGCTACCAGTGGAAGTGTCCATTACACTATATTCTCCACCATGAGCATGTCCTGGTTGTGATTGTATTTGACCATGAGGATTATGAATTGAAGCTATAACAAAATGAATTGTTTCAACTATCCTTGTATGCCCTTGGGATACTTTATTAGCTCTGAGGCCTTGCAAATCACTAGGTTTTTTATGGCCTTCCTCTATTTCCATCCAAATGCCTTGTCCTTTGGACCCCAAACCACCACGTTCATAACCCATTTTGGGGGGCTATGGTTGCTCCTGAAGTATATGTTTATTTTGTGTTCTCATTTAAACCAGATTTGAATTTTCTTGCATATTGTACACTGTTCTTCCCTATCATCATCTGTTTCTTAAAATTTAGAGGGATGCTCTTTATTCCACAAATTGCTAAACTCATAATCTTCTTTGATCTCTTGAAATGTTGCACTAGTTTTTGGTTCACCTAGATCCTTCCTCATAGACCAAAAGGAAATATTTTTTTATTGTGTCCAATTTTTTCTTTACAAGTTGTTTTAAGAGAATTTGGTATTTTTACTTTAGTAGATGGTAGATCACTTTCTCATAAAAATTGGTGTACCTCTTGATTTGCTTATTTTCCTCTGTTGATGCAATTCCATAATTTTTGCTAACAATTTTTCAAAATAAATACATTTCTTAGGAACAACTTTCTCCATCACTATTTTGACCTCATCCCAAGAATCCTTATTTCTCAAGTTTTCATGCAAGGGTTTACTTTGATGTTGAATTCTAATTGCAGCATTCTTATTGGCCATAATCCTTGATTTAATGATTTCACATGGATCATATTTCCAGTGAGAGATAACATTAAATTGATTTTTTTTCAAAAGTTCATGTACCACACTAAATGATAAAGTATCTTATTGGCTCTTCTTTTGCTGGCTGATAAAGTAAAGTTGATCATTACTCTCCATCTGCCATACATATTCCAATGTAAAAACCATTTTTTTCACATGTATTGGAGGTTTGTATGGCTCTACTCCTGATCCATAAAATCTTAGCATAGTATATTCTTCTATTAAGTACCAATCAACAAATTGTATTTCTTTTCCTAGTTGAATATAATTTTTACAAGACAGGCAATCTAGGGATTGGAGTATTTGTAATCGCTTGATACAATGGAGCCAATAATTAGTCTACAAAAATATTGTAGTTCCTTAGAGAATCATGCATCCTTATCATTTCCTACTTAATTTTTCTCCCATACCTTTGTCTAGGATTCTATTATGGTGATCAATTCTAGCAAATCCTCATATGAAGAGGAAACATTTTCATCTACTTCTACTATATTGTGATGGGTTAGCCCTAAAATAAACCACTCAATTAATTTATCTTATGTGAAGGTTCTTCTAATTTTCTAACTACACTTATAAATCATTTTTTTATCATATTTTACTAATTCATCCTCAGTTTTTTTCATCTTCCATATTTTATTTATGTTTTTTGTTCATACATTGGGCGAGTGGAAAGTTCTCAAAAATAAGTGACTCAATTCTTTAGATATTTTATCATTCTTAAAGGGCAATATTTAATGCACCATATTAGTGCTTCATCATTGAGGTTATCAACAAGATCATATAATTGGGCCTAGTCAATGTTAATGCTAACCCCACTCTAATGAATCTCCAAGGTAAAGCGATGTCAATATTCCCCCTAGTGTATTTACCATAAATTGGGAGCTTAATCATATGTGCATCCATATTTGGTGGAGATAAATGTGTTCTTGATTTATTTTTTATGGTTAGGGATTATCCTTTCTCCTAATCTATTCTATACTCTTGGAGTTATTTCTCTCTTTTTATCATGAATTATTTGTCAAGTTTCACTCCTTTTCTACTTGAATAAAGTATTTTCTCTATTGTTATCTATTGGATACTAAACATCTAAGAAGTCGCTTCCTAATATCTGTCACAAATCTCATACACAATTACTTCTTGATCTTCATTTCTCTTACCCTAAGGATTCACTACCTATATGGACTCTTTAGAAACCCTTCTTGATTTTGTTAATATGGGAGTCGAATCTTAGTCCATGGGGTTCATCTCCTCATAGTTCTCTTTAGCTTTGTTTATTCTATTTCTAAGTATTATCTTCTCTTCATCATAAATTAACAACTTTACTTCCTCTTCTTCCCCATAGCAACCACATTTATATTATTCAAAAAAATACTTGGTCAAACTTCTCTAAGTTCATTAGTGTCTTGTATTCTTTCAAATTCCTTGTAATTTTAATTTAAAGATGTTTCTCTATAGTTCTAATTTATGTTATAAATCACTCTATTTAATATTCTTGAATTCCATATCCATTAAGGATCTATCTAACTCAATACTAGTGTTTTTATTAGTTGTATCCCTCTTGATGCACTCTCTTGATGCTTTTCACATTTTTCAGACCTTTTCCATTATCTTTCCTCTCAATCCTAGGATTGTTTCAACATTCTTTCATCTTCTTATTTTCTATAATTATCATTAAATAATCCTCAAAACTTATCTTGATCTCACCAATAAATTCTTATACTCCCTTGTTATATAAAATTTCCATAAATATTTAATTGATTTAATTTATCCATCCTTAACTCCTTTCTTTTTAATACCTTAATTTATCAAGGGTAGGACATGACACCTAATACTACCATTTAACTTTATTAGTTAATACCTACATTGATCTTTATCTTATTTTATATTCTATCAAGGTAATTTTACACGAATTGCCTTCTAGTGCACTTATGGATTTTCATCATTAGTCTCCATTAGGTCACTCTTTTATATTTTTCAACTTAATAGGAATAAATCCAACTACCCATTAGAATTTTTAGAAATACATTGATAGGAAGATCATGGCTTGGTGTTTGATTGGGAAAAGGATTTGAGACCCTCTTCCCATTTTTTTGGATTGGATTAAAGATGACCTCAAGAACCACTTGGCTACAAGCCTATTCGAGAGATCCACAATGGTGGATCAAAGCTTTAATCCAATGTTTGTGGAGGTGTAATGGATGATGATGTGAATGTTATGATTGTTAACTAACTAATTTATAAAATGCAATGATATACTTATGAAACTATGAAAATGCAACAGTCTGTTATGATTTATGATAAAGTGATTGTAGAAAGACAAAATTCAGATCCAAAAATGCAAAGGGAAGACACAGAGGAACCTAGAATTTAAAGTTGATATAGATCTAGTTATTCTAGGGCACAATATTCTATAGAATCTTATCCTTTTTCTATAAATTGAAATCATAGGCCTTAGGTCCCTAGTTTGAAGCTTCTATATTTTGGGAGTTGTTTTTGAAACTTCGTTTGTTGATGAGAAAATGCAGATTTTGTGTCTTGACAACTTCCAAGGTTAGAGTGCATGAATGAACAAGTATCCTTAAATCTTCCTTCAACTCACTTCAAATCTGCAACCTACACACATGAGAAGAGGGGAAGGTTTTTTCATATAGGGGCTTGCCTAACTTGAACCTCGTGTTGGTATTTCTACCTCCAAAATGGAAGATTATGATAAAAGAGAGTGTATACTTGGTTGGATAGAGGCTAATGATAAATAATTAATGAATTGACAACCTTGTTGCAACTCACCACTCATATCCAATCTCCTTGATGGATTGAAGTCATACTCATCACCTTCAAGGATCAATTGTTTCTTGAATCGATTTGATCACTTACAAGTGTTAGTGATCATAAAAAAAATGTATGTGAACATGAACAAAAACTCACATAACACATGGAATGATTCTTGGATGATTAAATGCTACAATAATCTTGATAATTCTACTCTTGACTACTCTTGAATTCTCAATTATTCTTCTTCAATTGCTAAAGAATCTTGTTAGATTAAAATACTGAAAATAATTTGTATTTATATGCAATTATTCTAATTTTCCAAAACTCAAATATCAATAGCTGACATTTAAAATTGTAAATCAAAATAATTAATTACCGACATCGACATATTTGAATTTGGAGCCAAATTAGATGGTCTAGGGTGTAGTATTCCTTAGACCAAATCCACCTTTTTTAGGGATTAAAGATGTCAAGGGAAAAATATTAAATGCATAATTTGATTTCCCAATAATATTATAAAAATGATAAATTTAATGCATATTAGGTCCAAGCACATTGGGGAAGCTAAACCTAGTGTGAAATTATTAAGGGTGACATTTTTTGACACTACATTTAGCCCCGACTTTAGTAAGAGTATGAACTTACACTCAAACTCATGCTAAAGTACAAATAGGTTAAGAGGGGTTCAATTATCCAAATATTGAGATAGGATGGCATTGAATCTAGGGGAAGTCCTAGCCCCCAAGATTCAAGATCCTATGACAAGCAAACATGATGACAAAAGGAACACACATGTGAAGTGAAATGTAGAATGAAAAAAAAGAATGCATGAAAAAGACACTACACATAACATAATGCACAAAACAAAACAAAACAAAAAAAAAACACAAAACATAATGCAAAAAAAACACAAGGTTAGTACTACAAAGGATTTGGTTTGGTAAGGAAAAGAGACCTCAGTCTTAAGTTTGTCTCAAATACCAAACTTCATCTCTCAAATATGATGTTCGATAAGATAATGCTCTCATGAGGACTTAGCAAGTTGGGTTAATGCCAAATCACTCATGAGCTACATAGATCCACTACCTAGCAAGTTGTGTTAAGCTAGGTGTCCATGCAATATGATGGGTTCCACAAGGCTAGCTACAAGTTGCATTATGCTAGGTATCTCATGAAACACATAGCTCCATTGGCAAGCAAGTTTTGTTATGCTAGGTAACCATGTTAACAAGTGCTCAAGTTCATGAATCAACAAGCTAGGTTATACCAAATCCATAGATTCTTTTGTAAATTGTACATCAGGGCTTTACACACAAAGTTTAATGTCATGGGGGACTGTTTAACATTATAGGAGACAAAAATCACCTCAGGGGGTTTACAAAGCTTAACATCACTAAGGACAAACAAAAAATCACCTTAGGGGGTGTACACTGTTTAACATTGTAGGGGATGAACATCAAAAGACCATGCCTTAGGGGTCATTATAAATAACACCACTACCAAGGGTGTATTTCAATAGATCATATTAATATGTCAAAGGACAATATGCAATACATGGGAGGTCACACCTTAGAGAGTTTCACGAATGACACCACCACTAAAATATGACAAATCATGGAATGAAGGGTCACTCCTTAGGGAGTACCAAGCATAGTACTACCTCAGAGGGGTCATAGCATGTCATGAAAAGCCACACTTTTAGGGGGTTATCAATCCTAATACCACCACAAAGAGGACCACCAACATATATTGAAAAGTACACACTTTAGTGAACATCTATGTAATATTAATACTAAAGGATACACGATGTGATAGAAAGGCCACACCTTTAGAGGATGTGTAATATCACAACTAAAAAGGGGCCAATATACTTGGTAATTGTAATATGCAGGGTAATATTCCCCCATTATAATGTTAATGTACTTGCTACACTAATATTTTAAGGAGGTAAAGGGGAGATAAAGGATCCATTTTCTAAAGGAATTCACTTTATACAAGGCTAGCCACTCTTACCCCCAAAGCGTAGGGGTGGAAGTGATCCTATATTGATTGAATTGTTGTGCTCCTTAATGATAGAATATGATTGCAAAAAAATATCTTGTACTCCCATGCATGGTAATGGGTATCTAATGATACTACAACTACCGCATAACAAGGAACAAATCCATAACTATTTAGTCTATCATCTCATCATAGTCATCTCTACAAGGATCTAGGTTAGCTAATATGTTATTTAAAGTATGACATTCATCAGTAGTATGACCAAACTATATATGATACACACAAAAGGATGCATTTTTATTCTTTTGTTGAGTGTCTCTTCTTTCGTGTATGAGAAAAGTGTGAAAAGGGATATATTTTTCTTGGATATGGATAGAGGTTTCTTGGATAAGCATAAAAGTTGCTTGGATACATGTAGGCTTTTTGATTGATCACTCTTTTTATTTTTATAAAGGCTAAGGAAATAATTTATTGGATAACGAGGTTTTCAAATTTAATAACATAAAAATTCACTTTCCCACTTGCTTTGGGTGGTTATGTGCATGTAAGACGTGTCATGTTGCGACTAGTCCAAGAAAGTGACTAGGTGAAACATATGAAAATATCACTATTAGCATATGACATTGCCTTGGTCATTAAAGGATTATCTTGTGGTGGTTTTTAATTGGTTGGTAGAATCTATAGAAGTCTAAGTTGCATTGAATAGTTGTGAACTAAGGTTTAGGCTTACCACATGCTACCTTACTTTTAGGGACTTGGTTGTATAAATAATCATAGGAGTTTAAAAGGAAAATATATAAAAAGGAGTGAAGATCAAGGAAAGGGATACCCAATATTGATGGAAGAAGTGGGACTATGGCGAGGGAACATTTGATACCACTAAATTAATATGGAAAAAATGGTAAAGGAAAGGAATAAGGGATTAGGGATATAGAGCGTCAGATGCATTTTGTAGTAAAGGAAAATATAGACTTGTCCAAAGTTCTATGACTCAAGAGAAATGGGTTAGGGATAATTAATATGGTGTGCCTAATGCTAGAAGAAAAAAGAGCAAGGGAAATAGAGTGGAAGAGTTTCAAGGTCTAGAGTGTGGTTATTTTCTCAAAAAAGTGTTTGGGTATGTGCAAGATCATGATGGGCCAAAAAGTGGCAATATGATGGGTTTGTAGGGTATGTGGCTAATACAGCTTTTTCTTATCAAATTGATGAAATGAAAATGGTTTTTAAGGGATGATACTCATCTTTCCAACAATATAAGTTATGTTGTAATTTTAATTTAATAAATTATTATTATTAATTTTCTACTTGAATTACGAATAAAGTGTTGATTAATAGGTTGATTGAAAAATATCTATAGTGTTCAAAGCGATTATCACAATTTTGAATCAAACATGCATCACATTCTATGCTTTTTATACTAATAGGATTAAAAATAATTTCGAAGTTTGACCAAAATTAAGATTGGTCAAGCGAGGTGAGTTATATTTTTTAAAAGTTGTAATAAAAATTCATAATTAATTATTTACTTGGAAAAAATTACAAAAAAATATGCATGACATCCAGACATGAGTCCTCTATTTATGTCTAAAATATTATTAAAAAATATTATCATTTTATTGTGGTTAGGGTGGTCAAACAAACACCTACATCTTATTTTTTTCCTAAAATTTAAGTACTACTGCATTGAAATTTCAAATTTTCATCAAATAGATTTTTTTTTAGAAAAAATAAGCCTAGTAGTTTAGAAACTACATTCAATTTTCTATAGATTCTATTTTTACATATTTTTGAAATAATATAGATAACTTATTTAGATTTTTATGTCAAGTTGCCTAACTCTATTTTTGATTTTTGCCACTTAAGGGCCTATTTTTTTCCATGATGATCCACACTTTTATACCGTTTTAACGATATAGATCATCTTGTCATGGTATGATCTTCTTTGTGTAATATATTTCCTATAAGTATAAGATCATTTTTCTTGCATATGCATCTTATTAAGGGCCGGTATATGAATTATTTCTACACCATTTCTTCCTTTCATGGTATCAAAAACTAATCACCTTAGGTTCTTCATGAATTCCATATCCATTAAGGATCTACCTTTCTCAATACTTGGATTTTTATTAGTTGTATCCCTCTTGATGTACTCTCTTGATGCTTTTGACATTTTTTCAAACCTTTTCCATTATCTTTCCTCTCAATCCTAGGATTGTTTCAACATTCTTTCTTCGTCCTTATTTTTTATAATTATCATTAAATTCTCCTCAAAACCTTTCTTGATCTCACCAATAAATTCTTGTACTATCTTTTTATATAAAATTTCCATAAATATGTAATTGATTTAATTTATCCATCCTTAACTCCTTTCTTTTAATACCTTAATTTATCATGGGTAGTACATGACACCTAATCCTACCATAACATTGTTTTTAATATCTACATTTATCTTTATCTCATTTTATATTCTATAAGGGTAATTTTACAAGACTTACCTTCTAGTGCACTTATGGATTTTCATCATTAGTTTCCATTAGGTCACTCTTTTATATTTTCAACTTAGTAGGAATAGATCCAACTACCCATATTAGAATTTTTAGAAAGATATCAAGACAAGGAGATCATGGATTTGTGTTTAATTGGGAAAAGGATTTGAGACCCTCTTCCCAATTATTTTAGATTGGATTAAAGATGACCTCAAGAACCACTTGGCTACAAGCCTATTCGAGAGAGCCAAAATGGTGGATCAAAGCTTTAATCCAATGTTTGTGGAGGTGTGATGGATGATGATGCGAATGTTATGATTGTTAACTAACTAATTTCTAAAATGCAATGATCTACTTATGAAAACTATGTAAACGTAGCAATCTATTATGATTTTTGATAAACCGATTGTAGAAAGACAAAATTTGGATCTAGAAATGCAGAGAGCGGACATAGATGAACCTAGAATTTAAAGTTGATGTAGATCTAGCTGCTCTAGGGTATAGTATGCCCTAGAATGTTCTCATTTTTTGTATAAACTAAAATCATAGGCCTAAGGTCCCTGGTCTATAGCTTCTATCTTTTGGGAGTTGTTGCCAAAACTTCATCTGTTGATGAGAAAATGCAAATTTTGTGTCTTGACAACTTGTAGGGTTAGAACTTGCATGAATGAATATGTATCCTTCAATCTTCCTTCAACTCATTTCAAATATGAAACCTGCACACATGAGAAGAGGGGAAGGGTTTTTCCATATAGGGTATTGCCTAATTCAAACTCTGTGTTGTTATTTCCAACTCCACAATGGTATATTATGATAAAAGAGAGTGTATACTTGGTTGGATAAAGACTAATGATAAATAAATAATGAATTGACAACCTTGTTGTAACTCACCACTCATATTTGATCTCCTTGATGGATTGAATTCACACTCATCACCTTCAAGGATCAATTGTTCCTTGAATTAATTTGATCACCTACAAGTGTTAGTGCTCATAAACAAAATGCATGTGAACATGAACACAAACTCACATAACATATGAGATGATTCTTCAATGATGAAATGTTGCAATAATCTTGATAATTTTCTCTTGACTGCTCTTGAATTCTCAATTATGCTTCTTCAAATTGCTAAGGACTCTTGTCAGGATTAAAATGGTGAAAATACTTTGTATTTATATACAATTATTCTAATTTTCTGAAAATAAAATGCCAATAGCTAACATTTGAAATTGGAAATCAAAATAATTAATTACTTCCACCGACATATTTGAATTTGGATCCAAATTAGTTTTTCTAGGGTGTAGTATGCCCTAGAGTAGATCCACCTTTTTCAGGGATTAAAAGTGTCGAGGAAAACATATTAAATGCATTGTTTAATTTTCCAATAATATTTATAAAAATGGACAATTTAATGTATAATAGATCCAAGCACATGGGAGGAGCTAAACCTAGTGTGAAATTGTTAAGGGTGATAATTTTTGACACTATATTTAATAGCCCCCACTTTAGTGACAATATGAAATTATGCTCATACACACACTAAAGTACAAATAGGTCAAGAGGGGTTCAATTATCCAAATTTTGAGGAGATAGGATGGCATTGAATCTAGGGGAAGACCTAGCCCCCAACATTCAAGATCCTATGACAAGAAAGCATGAGGATAAAAGAAGCACGCAGGTGAAGTGAAATGCAACATGACAACACAAAGCATGCATGAAAAAGACACTAGACATAACATAATGCACAAAACAAAAAATTAAAACATAATTCAAACAAAAACACAAGGTTAGTACTACAAAGGATTTGGGTTGGTAAGGCAAGATCACCTTTCATTGTATCAAACATTAATCACCTTAGGTTCTTCATGTTAATGGTAGGTTTTATTGTACCAACCTTGGATTGAGAGAGATCTTGAGAAAGTGGGATCTTGATGTGGGGAAAATGGAAAGCACATCAAGTATAGAAATAAAGAGGTTCATGGACACTTAAGTTTATCTTTAATCCTATATAGAGATAGAGATAGATGGAATCATGTTTGGATCAAATTATATTTTAGAAACATGGAGATAAGGATAAAAGGCAATTTCTCTCTTTTTTTAGTCTTAGGTATGATATCAATTTAACAATATGATAAAAATATCAAAAACCATAGTCAATCATTAAATATGTATATGATGTGATGCATATATTAATGCTCTTATGGTGATGCAATGACTTTAATGAAGATTATTTCTAAACAGTCTCGATGTGCATTGCATGCTTACTAAGATGATTTAGAGGAAAACCTACACTTTGATCTTAAAGCATCACCCATCAAATTTAGGGCTAATTCTCTAGGTCTGTGATACTTCAATTATGGCAAATTGTCTATTCTTATTGACGAGAAGTGAAAAGATTAGCAACAACTCATTATTGTGGTTCTTGTTTAATTCCATCGGTCCCATAACCATTACATTGCAAATTAGAAGTTTCATCAACATCAACATCATTTGAATCAATACTAAGTGTTGAGCTATAAGTAGATTCAGAAGGATGCTAGCAATGGTTGTAGGATGTGGCTTTACACCACCAATGTGCGTGTTTAATGCGTGGTCATTGAATCTATTTATATGTATATCCCGTAATTATCACAGCCCATGAGATAACATATTTTCGAGGCATTCTGTGAGACAATTGACGTGTATTATCTATCCTCCGACATCTTACATACATTTCTATAAGAGCATAGGTTTCTGTAACCCCAGTCAAGAAGAACACTGAGATTTGCTTGAAAGATTCTTAAAATCTACTCAACAAATCTAACAAGCATTGTGTTTCACGAAGTAACATTCTTTTGAAACATTTTCCCAAACGATTCACACACTTGGTGTATTTCCTACATCATAACATTTGCAAACAAAGTATCTGATAGGTTCTTTATCCTCTGGGTTTCGATGGATATCCATAATCTATTATGACCTTCCTATTTTGGTACGGGTTGAACCGAAGAATGGTCGCAAAAGTGGTGGAATTTGGCATTACAGATACTATTTGCTTGTAAAACCTTTCCAATAAATCCAGTTTCATCATAAATCTTTGGGTTTTTTTGTCAAACATCTAAGCTTCCGCATTTTGGTGATGGTTATAACACAACACAACACACATTAAAGCTATCAAAGCTATCTCACAAGAAATTAATTACTAGTTTTGCTTGTCTCTATTCTTTATTGAGACCCAATACTTTGACATCTAGGGCTTGCATTTCACTTCTTAGGGACTTTTCAAGTTTATTTTGGAACATTTTAATTCAAATCCCAAGTACATTTTATAATGTAGCCCTACCTTCTAACGATACCTAGCAATGATACTTTGTATGATGAGGTTACACCTCAACTATTCATGATGATGTTGAGCCATTTAATGTTGCTCCTTCTACATGTCACCATAGCTCTATTTCTATACCCTTAGACTCTTATCCTTTTCATGCATATTATGATGAGTCTAGGGATAGTTATTTGAACCTTGACGGGTGGCGTAATTAAGGAACATGCCATTGTCCTCAACCAATGAAACTACAACCTTTTGGAAATTCTCTTTTGAATTACACATTTAAATAAAATTTCACAAATAATGATGCTTGATACCTTATATGATTTTGAGATATAAATTCATATCAAAATATTATTTATTTGAACTTCATTTCTTGATAACGTTGGCTCTTTGATTGATTGTAACACAAAGTGCTCAATTAATGGTTGTGGACGCTCCTCATCTCTTTCAAAATTTTGGCGGATAGTCAACACTACCCTGTATGTTGAAGCTCTTATTGTGGCTATGACAAACTCTCACTAATTGATGGTTTATACCCATTGCTCCAAATGTTTGTTGTGGAGATACACAACTTTTATTTAGTAGGCACACATTAGTTTTATTTATAAGGTTCAATGGATCCAATCTTACAATATTGAGTTACAAGCTTAATGAAAACTATATGCCTCTTCACATATTTGTACACAGTCATTATGCATGGCTAGGAAGATCTAATATTTGTCGACATATTATAAATGACAATTCAAAGTTGGTAACGATCCCAAGTGAGTTCAACACTACAAACAACACAAGCGATGATGAGAAGCATTCTATAATTTCTAGTTACAAGTTCAAATAAACCTCCTAATTTTTAGAGATTTATGCTTTGAATCATTGACACTCCAGTCGCTTGACATCGGTCATGCTAACATATGGCTTTTTTGTACGCTCCCTACAAACTAAGCAGCATCTAAAGTTGATACTTTTACTATGGATACAATATATTTTCAATTTCTTTACATTTTTATGGAGATAATTGGACTACATGAATATTGGCATCTGTACATAGGGGATCCACTTTGTCAGAGTCATCAAGGATTAAACTTGGCTCAATTGTACCTTTGGGGTATTTGAACCTTGGTTGATGGCGTAATTAAGGAACATGTCATTCTCCTCGACCAATAAAACTACAACCTTTTGTGATTCTCTTTTGAATTACAAATTTAAATAAAATTGCACAAATAATGACGCTTGATACATTCTATGATTTTGAGTTACAAATTCATAAAAAAAATCTTATTTATTCACTCATGTTGCACATGAAAGTCCATAACATATATTATTTGGGGTATTTGAACCTTGCTAGATGACGTAATTAAGGAACATGCCATTGTCGTCAACCAATAAAACTACATCCTTTCAGTGATTCTCTTTTGAATTACAAATTTAAATGAAATTTCATAAATGATTCAACACTTGATACATTATATGATTTGAGTTACAAATTTATAAAAACATCTTATTTATTCACTCATGTTGCACACAAAATTCAGTAACATATATTATTACTTGATAATGGTGGTGCTCAGATTGATTATAACAAAAAGTGCTCAATTAATGGTTGTGGATGATCTTCCTCTCTTTCATAATTTTTGTGGATAATCGACACTACTTTCTATATTGAGACTATTGTTGTGGCTATGATAGACTCTCACTAATTGATAATTTATACCCACTACTCCAAATGTTTATTGTGGAGATACACAACTTTATTTAGTAGGTACGTGCCTTATTATTATTATCTATAAGATACAATGAATCCAATCCTACAATACTATGTTTTTGATTAGGTGAGCATGGATTTTGAAAGGGGCCTAATCCCTTTTACAACACTAAAGATTCAACAATAAGCACAACATGACAAGGAACAACAACAAAAAACAAGCCATACGGCCAGTAGAACCAAACTCAAAAGAACAACAAAGGAGGAACATGCAACACCTCTTTTAGAACAATCCATCAGGCCACACAACAAGCTGCAACACATCAGCCAACCCAACACCACCCCAAGGGTGGACAAAACTAGATGCACAACAAACCAATACAAACAGGTTTTAATTGGGACTTGATCCCCAAGTAGCCTTCAAAACAGGCTTTACAACCAACAAAACATGCTAGTTGGCCACCTCCTAGGCTACAAAAATAACACCCAAACATCCAGACCACTAACAGGAGAGGCCTCATAATACTATGTTACAAGCTTAATGACAACTAGATTTCTTAGAGTTTAATTGCTTCCAAATGACAACACTCTAAAGTTGTGTAAATCATTGAGAACAAATTAAAGGGGACACTATAATGATTCCAAATAATATTCTACGCGCTTGGGCTTCTTATAATATCCAATAAGCCAAACGCCGACCTCATGCAATAATATGCGCATATGTCATTTTAACATGCCGAGAATGTGAACAAATTTTTAACCTAATTATTATGGTTGTTAACATATATAAGTGCACTACTTGATTTAAAAATAATATATTGGAAATCATGCTTTGTGTCATAATACTTGTTTAAATAAAAATCCTTTTCTTAGAGCTTTATTGCTTCAAATTATTGTCACCCTAGTTGGTTATCACTGACAATGCCTAACAAATGGTTTTGTGCACTCCTTGACTTTTATTTTTTATATTAGAGATTTGAGGAAAACAAGTACAAAAAAGAGTTGCAATATAAGGTGCAAGCACCAAGAACCAAAAAATTCCAATCTGAGAATAAACATCACTAACCAATCTATAGAAACAAGATAACTATCCTGCAAACTAACACAATCTAGACTCACAAATACCATAAAATAATACTAGAGATTATATAATTACTATCAACAACATTTTTGGTTACTATCATTCTCATAGTAGTTGATATCATAAGTTCCAATTGTAGTCTCCACTTCATCTTCTGGATTTAGGTGTTTGACAATAGGCTCATAACTTGGTGCTAGTATTTTAGTATTTCTCCTCGTTTCCACTAATTTCTCTTTTTCAGGCTTGGAAACTTTATTCTACTCCATGTAGTCTTTGAATCATTGCAACTCATTCTCATCCAACCTATCTCTATCTTGTGGAAAAAAATGCACACTAACAATCTCTTTCTTATAAATTAAAGTGAGGCCTTCTTTCAATAGGATTATAAATATTTTCCTCATAATCTCCATGATCATTGAAACCTTCATCATGATATTAAATAATATGAGCTCACCATAAGAGTCAATAAGTTTTCTTCTCTTACATTGGAAAATGTCATCATTTTCTTGCTCTCAAAATGCACCACAATACTTCACTTGTAAAGATAAGCCAAAACTTGTTAAACTCAATAGAGAAGTATCTACTATATCCAAATAAGATATTTTCCCAATTATATAGATTCCCAATAGACCAAATCAAGGAATTTCCCAAAAAAATGACTATAATTTAAAAGTAAAATGACACAAGAAAAATAAATGCTTGAAGGTTTCAACTTTGTTACACATACTACACATGCTAACAGGAAACCCAATATTATGAACCCCATTAAAAACAACATTTTTTTTAACACAAGAAACCATCTAAAATATTTTTTGGGTTTGCAAGAAGTAGAACACATATGGAGAACAAAAGATAGATCACCATCAAGATTTCTAACTTTTATTGTGGGTACAATTTAATTTTTTTATGGAAATGATTGGATTTCATGAATATTAGTATCTATGCATAGGGGGATCCAATTTGTCAAATTCGTTCGAGGATTGGAATTGGTATAGTTGTACCTTCAAAATATTTGAACCATGATGGATGGCATAATCAAGGAATATGCCATTGTCCTTGAAAAATAAAACTATAGCCCTTTAATGATTCTATTTTATATTACAAGTGAAAATAAAATATCAAAAATAATGATGCAACATATTCTATGATTTTGATTTACAAATTTATATAAAACTTATTTATTAAAAAGTATAAATTTTAGAATTAGAAATATTAAAAAATATTAATAGTCTTAAGAGATTTTTTATTAATGGTTTTATTTCAAAAATATCTCTTAGTATAATAATAAACTTTGTATAATTTATTAATTAGCCAATAGGCTTCCCCTATGGACTTGCCAATCCATAATTTATTTGTAAACTTGTCTCATGCTTGAAAATAGGTTTAGGCTATCGGATGCAGGAGTATCTCTGGTTGTAAGGCAATCCTATATCAACCAAAAACAATTATTTTCTTGCATTGTATCTAGTAGCAATTTCAGTAGTTCATTCTGAATTTTACCACATCATTGTTTCTCAGCTTGCAGAGTAGGATATAGCATTTACACATCAACATCTATCACATATCTAGATTTCACTTTATTTGCATTTGCCTACTAGAAGTTATCGCTCTCATAATTTCACTTTGATTAGTCAGAACATTTGGGGCCTACATGGTCTAGTTTCTTAGTGCGAACATATTCCAGATCATGGGGAGCTTAATAAGACATCATGCAAGCATCTTGGGTCAGTTGGGACCCACAATATTTGGATCATTCTATAATTTCTAGTTACAGAAGTTCAAATAAACCTCTCCTAATTTTATGAGAGATTTATGCTTTTGAATCTGACACTCCATGCCATTGTTGTCCAACCAATAAAACTACAACCTTTAGGTGATTCTCTTTAAGTTACAAATTTAAATGAAATTTCACAAATGCATTCCATCCATTCCACCTCCATTCAGATTGAATTCAGAATCAGTCCATCGTTAATGGTTGTGGATCAGTCTTCCCTCTCTTTCATGAATTTTTGATGGATAATCACGACACTACACTTTCTATAATTGGGACTATTGTTGGCTATAGATAGACTCTCACTAGTGATAATTTATACCCACTACTCAGATGTTTTATTGTGGTGATACACGACTTTATTTAGTAAGTGCGTGCCTTATTATTATTATCTATAAGATACAATGAATCCAATCCTACAATACTATGTTTTTGATTAGGTGAGCATGGATTTTGAAAGGGGCCTAATCCCTTTTACAACACTAAAGATTCAACAATAAGCACAACATGACAAGGAACAACAACAAAAAACAAGCCATACGGCCAGTAGAACCAAACTCAAAAGAACAACAAAGGAGGAACATGCAACACCTCTTTTAGAACAATCCATCAGGCCACACAACAAGCTGCAACACATCAGCCAACCCAACACCACCCCAAGGGTGGACAAAACTAGATGCACAACAAACCAATACAAACAAGTTTTAATTGGGGCCTGATCCCCAAGCAGCCTTCAAAATAGGCTTTACAACCAACAAAACATGCTAGTTGGCCACCTCCTAGGCTACAAAAACAACACCCAAACATCTAGACCACTAACAGGATAGGCCTCATAATACTATGTTACAAGCTTAATGACAACTAGATTTCTTAGAGTTTAATTGCTTCCAAATGACAACACTCTAAAGTTGTGTAAATCATTGAGAACAAATTAAAGGGGACACTATAATGATTCCAAATAATATTCTACGCGTTTGGGCTTCTTATAATATCCAATAAGCCAAACGCCGACATCATACAATAATATGTGCATATGTCATTTTAACATGCCGAGAATGTGAACAAATTTTTAACCTAATTATTATGGTTGTTAACATATATAAGTGCACTACTTGATTTAAAAATAATATATTGGAAATCATGCTTTGTGTCATAATACTTGTTTAAATAAAAATCCTTTTCTTAGAGCTTTATTGCTTCAAATTATTGTCACCCTAGTTGGTTATCACTGACAATGCCTAACAAATGGTTTTGTGCACTCCTTGACTTTTATTTTTTATATTAGAGATTTGAGGAAAACAAGTACAAAAAAGAGTTGCAATATAAGGTGCAAGCACCAAGAACCAAAAAATTCCAATCTGAGAATAAACATCACTAACCAATCTATAGAAACAAGATAACTATCCTGCAAACTAACACAATCTAGACTCACAAATACCATAAAATAATACTAGAGATTATATAATTACTATCAACAACATTTTTGGTTACTATCATTCTCATAGTAGTTGATATCATAAGTTCCAATTGTAGTCTCCACTTCATCTTCTGGATTTAGGTGTTTGACAATAGGCTCATAACTTGGTGCTAGTATTTTAGTATTTCTCCTCGTTTCCACTAATTTCTCTTTTTCAGGCTTGGAAACTTTATTCTACTCCATGTAGTCTTTGAATCATT
>VDFB02186573.1:0-12054 GCA_007258455.2 Sequoia sempervirens
TGATGAGCCAAGTCTTTGGCACATTTTGATCATACTTTTATAAATACTTTGTTGTTTTTATTATGCTAAAACAAACATTCAATCTGTTTATGGGATAGGATATAGACCTTTTTATGACTTAAATATGATGAGTATATTGTGATAAGAAGTCCCATGATTATTACCTTTAATGTTTTATTAGTCTAATAAATACTTTATGGTTTTGTGTGATCATAAACCTTCCTATAGCCTCCACTACCAAAACTTCCTGTAGCCATATCTGAAACAATGTTTGCCTTAGTTTAATACTTAATTAATGAATGAATAAAGTAATGGATTGTCTTAAAGGATGAACGTGTTGAGCTAACCTTCTTCCTCAGGAAAAGATGGCAAGATATTTTGCAGGTACCATGATTGAAGGAAGGGAATTCAATTTCCACTTGAAGAATTGAAGACCAAATCCATAAAGATTAGTTCAATAACAAAAGATGAGGAGACAGTTTCAACTCATCCGCCATGCAGGGAGAGTGTTCTAGAAATCTAGGCCAGGCGTCTTGGTGGTGCATGAATCCAGGAGGATGGCACTTTAAGATTGCTAAACCAATTTGACTTAGTTCTTACATTGTCATTCACCTCTTTACTTAAGTTGGTTAAATGTAATAAATGCCTCCCGTTTTATAAGGGAAGGTTGGTTAGTAGTTAGGATCAGTTTTCAATAAATAGCCCATTCTCCTTCAGAGAAGGGGCTGAAAAAAATCGCTATTGTAACATACTTTCAGTCTTAGAAATTTAACCAAGAGATTGTGCCATATACTTGTTTGCATTGAATCAATAAAGCTTATGAAGTTTTTCACCTAATCTGTTGTCTGCTTTTGGCACTACCTAAGGGGGCCCACTTAGGGAACTATCCATACTTTTATTCTGCAAGTTAGAATAGCTGCATTTCCCTTCATAGAAGTTAATGTGACTGTTCCTGCAGCTGGCAGAAACTCAGAGCTGTCAACTGTTCCTGCAGCCACTAGGAGCAGAATAGGTTATCTTTCGAGTTTTTCATTTTCAAGCAAAGTTAAAACAGTAAAGTTGTTTCCAGTACTTAAATTCCAGTATAAGGCATTTTAGGAATCATGTATGTCTGGAAGGGTGATTAGTGCATATCTTGTGTTGTCCCATTTCAAGTTTACATCCCTGGGTTGATAATTAAATGAGGTTCTTTAGTAGGTCATGACTGCCAGTTGTGATGTTCAATCCCTGAGTAGAGGAATTCATGTTCCTAGTTATTGAGTTGATTAAAGAACACTACATTTTTGGCGCCGTTGCCAGGGATGGTGTCAAACTAAGAACCTATTACATGCATGCTAGTAAAGAGTTTAAGATTTCATTCTTAATTCTTTTAGTTTAGAATTATGCATTCCAGCATCTCCATAGTTAGTTTACTTTTACTGTATGCATCGAAGAAGAGACCAATTTGGAAGATTCCTTCCTAGGAGCATAGATATTGAAGAGATTGAACCAAACCTATTCCAAGACGACCCATATCTGGATGCTGGCCAAGACTTAGTTACTTCATCTTCTTCCTCTAAACTAAGCTTTAACCTATCCAAAGAAACATAATCAAATAATCCACTTGCTCTTGTAGTTTATCAACCAGGAGCTAATCCAAGAATACAACCAAGAATGGAAAATCCTATTTTTCCATTTCCAATCCCTGACCTACATGACAATAATAACCTCAAGAACATCCATGCCTCCTTACTGCCAAAGTTCTATGGACTTATTACTAAGGACCCTCATACCTTCTTGTTTGAATTTGACATCCTTTGTAGAAGCTATGACTATACAATCTCAGCACACAAGCTGAAATTGTTTCCCTCTACTCTAAAGGAGGCAGCCTTGAGATGGTTCATGGGATTGGGAAGCAATGTAGCTAACACTTGGGATGAAATGAAGACTCCGTTCTTGAGTAAATATAAAGAGTATTGTAGAGGAAATGATTTGAGAGGAGATGACATCTTCAAAATGTCACAAAAGGAGGATGAAACCTTGGAGGATTATGTGTCAAGATTCTTGTTTAGTGTGCAGAAGAATACTCATCATGAGCTGAATGAGGAATCTAAAAAAATTCTCTTCTTAAGGGGAGTCAATGATACTTGCATGGAGGCCCTTGACCTCATGGCAGGAGGTGATGTCACCCAAAGTGATTGGGATGATATCAAGAAAATCTGTCTTAATTACTCCAGAGCAGCTATAAAGAAGGGAAGGGGGTTTAGACTCTCTTCTATAAAAGGAAGTGGCTCTAGAGTATCTAAAGGGGAGATTACCAATCTCTTGTCCAACTTCAAGCAGGATATCATCAATGATGTAGCTACTCAACTGGATACTATGCAAGTTAGAAGGAAGAAAGAGGAAGCTGAGGCAATGTTAGTTGAATATTGCCCCCACTACTGACAAAGAAAGAAAGACTGCCGATACAAAGCAGTGGAAAATTTGGAGGTACAACATCTCCCTACTGAGTTCAAAACCATTGAAGGAGAGGAGGAAGTGTTCTTTGTTGCTCAGCGCAGGCCATGGGCCCCAAGACAAGGTATGCCTCAGGACCCTTTACAAAATTTTGGTTCATATAATAGTCAATGGAAAAACCAGTACCCTCCAAACTATGGGCCATACTCCCAACCTTAGTGGAATAACCCTTGGCCAAATGCCCAGCAAAACCATTGGCAATCCTCACAAGGGAATTGGCAATCACCACAGCAAAATCAGTGGTAGCCTCCGCAAGGGAATTGGCAGCAGTCTAACCAATGGAGAGGAGGCCAACAATGGTCAAATCCACCCACTGGTTTCCTGCAACAACTACAATAGCAATCCATTATGCCACCTCCCATAGCTAATCAAGGTTAGAATCCAAATCCAACCCAACTACCTGCTCAGGCAGCACCCAATCCAAATAACCAGCAACCGCAGCAGCAACAGTAAGTCTATTTTGCTGATCCTAATCATCAACTTGCCTATGCTCTTAACCTGAATAATATCAATTTACGTTCAGGAACTGTGCTGCCCACACCATCTCCTCCCATAATCTCAGAATTTCCATATGAGGAGACTGACCAAGAAGAAGATACCAATGACCAAGCCCAACCAAATGAGCCAGTTTAGATTCCATCATTACCTAAGGCATCTGATAAAGTGTCCCCTCCTTTCCCACAAAGGTTGGAAGGTGAAAATGTAAAAAACCAAGAGGAACCTACCTTTGACATCCTTGACCAGCTAAAGCATATATGTGTGAAAATTCCCTTGTTCCAAGCAATCAAAGAAGTACCTATCTATAGCAAGGCCATCAAGGAGGCATGTTTGAAGAAACTGGGGAGGAAAAAGAAAGACCCTCAAACTGTCCATGTCATAGGTCAACTCTCTGACTTAATGCTAGGGAAGCTTAGCATCCCAAAATATTTAGATCCAAGAAGCCCTATTGTGGAGATCAATATTAATAGGTTGCAAATTAAGAATGCTTTAGTAGATCTTGGTGCAACTATCAATGTCATGACAAAGGACCTGGTTGTAAAACTTAATATTTCAGACCTAAGGGCTACACCTACAATATTACAGCTTGCTGATAGCTCAACTGTCAAACCTGATGGGGCTAGTTGAAGACCTGGTAGTCACCTTGGATTCTTGGGAGTACCCTGCTGACTTTATGGTCTTATCTCTAAAGGAATCATTGGGGGGATACCCTGTCATACTAGGAAGGCCTTGGTTGGCTACTGTTGATGCTTACATTGGTTGTAGGTCGGGTAACATGACAATATCTGATGGGTATAGCACAAAGAAGCTTACCCTATATTCTCCAGCCCAGCCCCAACTTGAGTCTAGAGAGGTTGTTTGGCCAGATTTGGGAGAAGAGGAGGAAGTGAACTCCGTGACCAATTTAATGATGATTACCAGAGAGCCTTTCATTGCACAATAAGAAGAAGAAGGTATATTGTCCAATATCCTATTGAATAACTATGGTACCAAATACTTTCATTGTGAAAAAAATCCATGTTCCTTGCGGACCATTCTTCCTTCGCCTACATTAGCTCATTATCCTGTAGCAACTGACTGCTTACACATCTTGCTACCCCACAAGGTAGAAATGCCATTTTTGCCTGAAGTATCTATGGTAGATTTAACCTCTCAAGTTGAGGTAGCTGCAGGAAAAACCTTGAGCATCAATAAAAATCTCACCAGTGAGCAACAAGAATCTATGGTCAAAATGCTTACTGGTCATAAGTCAGCTTTTGCTTGGGAATATGGTGACATGAAGGGTTTAGACCCAAAACTCTATACACATCGCATATACATTAACAGTGAGTTCAGACTTGTCAGGCAGCCTCAAAAAAGAATCAATCCAACTTTTAGAGAAATTGTTAAAGAAGAATTGCAGAAAATGTTAACAGCTGGCTTTATCTACCTAATCTTGGATAGTGAGTGGGTTTCCCCATTGGTTATTGTTCCTAAGAAAGGAGGAAAATGGAGGGTATGTGTAGATTATAGAGAGCTCAACTTGGAAACAAAGAAATATTACTTTCCTCTTCCATTCATTGATCAAGTTCTAGATAATTTAGCTGGGAAAAAGTACTTCTCATTCTTAGATGGCTTCAATGGGTACAATCAAATCAAGATTGATCCCGAGGATCAAGAAAAGACTACTTTTACATGCCCTTGGGGAACATTTTCCTATTCAATTTTTCCTTTTGGTCTCTGTAATGCACCTGCAACTTTCCAGAGGGCAGTCATAAGTATCTTCTCAGACATCTCATATGATTGCATGGAAATATACATGGATGACTTTACTGCTTATGGTACAACATCTGAGGAAGCTCAAGCCAACTTGAAGAAAGTACTACAGAGATGTGAAGATCACAACCTATTGCTGAATAGTCAAAAGTGCTTCATGATGATGCAGGAGGGAATAGTGCTTGGTCACTATATTTCTGCTGCAGGAATATAGGTTGATCATGCTAAGATTGAGGTCATCTCTAATCTACCCTTTCCTGCCAAGCAGAAAGAAGTAAAGATCTTTCTAGGCCATGCTGGATATTACAGAAGATTCATCAAGGACTTTAGCCAAACAGCAGGCCCCTTATACAGTCTGCTGAAGAAAGATGCAGATTTTTCTTGGACAGAGGAATGTGAAAAAACATTCATTGATTTAAAAGTCGCCCTTACACAAGCACCTATTCTGAAAGGACCTGATTGGTCACTTCCATTTCATATTCATACTGATGCATCAGATTATGCCATTGGAGCTGTGTTAGGGCAGAAGGGTGGTTCAACAGAACATGCACTCTACTACATAAACAAAAATCTGCAAGGGGCTAAATTAAACTACACTGTTACAGAAAAAGAAATGTTGGAAATCATCCATGCCCTCAATAAATTCAGGCACTACATCACCGACATCGAGCATTTTTCCACACCGACATGCAAGAACTGCATCTCATGAACAGCTCATAGCCGAGACCTGGGTAAGATGGTTATTGCTGATGCAGGAATTTGATATTGCAATTGTGGACAAGCTAGGTAAAGCCAATGTGGTTGCTAATTTCCTTTCTAGAATTCAAAGGCAAGATGACTCTGCATTTATTGAAGACTCCTTTCCTGATGAGCACCTGTTTGCAATCAAGGTTATTCACCCATGGTATGCTGATATAGCAAATTATCTGGCAATAGGAAGAACTCCTCCTCAATTCTCCCTTATGGAAAGAGATTATTGGTAGAGAAAAGATTTAACTTTTCTTGGATTACAGATTGCATGTTTTATATAGGGTCAGATCAAGTTATGAGATGTGTGCAAGAGGAGGACACTCATGATATACTGCATGCAAGCCATGATGAGCCGTAGTAGGACATTTGCCCGCCAAAAGAAACGTTTAATGAAATTTAACATCGCTACCATTGGCCACTCCTACATAGAGATGCGTACCCAAATATACCCGGAGATGCTACAAAATGCCAAAAAGATGGGAAGACCAACTAGATCCGATGAGATGCTCTATTTCCACAAGTGTTGTCGCCACACTTCACAAATGGGGATCTAGATTTTGTAGGACCACTGATCCAATCTTCCAATGGTAAGTCCCACATCCCTGTATGCAATGCATTATGTACAAAATGGGTTGAGGCTAAACCTATGAAACATGCTAGAGATAATAAAGTAGTTGAATTCCTCTATGAGGAAATATTCACTAGGTTTGGTGTCCCTAGGGAAATAGTGACAGATCAAGGAGCACAATTCACTTCTACACTTATCACAACCTTAGTAAATGAATATAATATACAGCACAGGAAATCACCTCCTTATCACCCCCAGGCCAATGGCCAGGTTGAGGTCACCAATAGGGACATAGAGGCCATTTTGACTAAAACTGTAGATTTGCATAGGAAGGACTGGGCCGCAAGGTTACCAAAAGCTATATGGGCCTACTGTACTACCTGGAAGACTGCTACAGGATATACACCTTTTGAAATGGTGTATGGTAAAATAGCTGTGATGCCAATAGAATTCAAACATAAGACTCTAAGAACAACATTAGAGATGGACATGGATTTAACAAATGCACAAAAGGATAGAGTCATGCAGCTCAATGCTCTGGATGAGCTCCGAAAGAATGCCCTGTAGCACACTGAGATGATACAAAATCAGAGAATAAGGTGGTATGATAAATACATCAAGGAAAAGAAATTCAAAGCAGGAGATTGGGCTCTGCTTTATGACTCACGATATAAGGACAGTCCAGGAAAACTACAAACCAGATGGTTGGGTCCATATGAGATAGAGGAGGTATTCACCAATGGTGCTATTCAATTAAGGACCATTGATGAGGTCTGATTCAAGCTACTAGTCAATGGGCATCGCCTAAAGCTCTATTCTAAACCCATTGACAAGGAAACATTTCTGAGACAGTTCGAAATTGAGTAGGATAGCAGTGATCTTGCAGCCAAAGGAATTGAGCCTAGGCTCAAATTCCCAAGCCATGCATAAAAGTGCATACCAAATCATAATAAAGGGGTTATCTAATAAGATCCCCATTCCATTCATTCACTTCATCCACAATCCGTACTCACTCTCTCTCTTCCACATCATCCACCTGTCATTTCCCATATCATCCACGTTTCTTCGTGTCATGTATTGCAATGAAGAAGGAGGTCACATCAAATAATTACGGTGATTCTCTCCAGGTACACTCCACTTCACTTTAAGATTGCTTCAGTTACTTTATTTATTGCATTTAATTTAGTATTAATTAGTGCAAACAATTTCCTATATGGTTTCCATTTCCTTCGGCTCATTCGCCCGATTGAGCATGTTTTTCTATGATATTACTTCGCCACGTCCTTATTATCACCGCCATAAGCTTATCTCGTCAGTTGTCAAGAACCCTCAATATATGAAACCTGTAATTAATAATCAAACAATCTTTCCTTTTTGCAATAATGAACCTACATGTATTCCGATTATCCATGATTACTCTCTCCCTAAAAAAGATTGCATGATCACATTGTTTTCCCTATTTTTCGGTCACTTTTGAAAAGAGGTTCAAAAGTTTCGGTTGAGGGGAGGGGCAGAGTGCTGTAGAATTGCAGAAGGGTTCGTCAATTGGGTTACAGGAAGTTCGGTTGGAAAATATAGGTGAGCATTGCTTAACGCATTTAATTATAGAAAACCAAGGAAATGGGAGGTTAGCCGATTCGGCATGAGCCTACAGACCATAGCATCCTGTTGCAGGATGTGTTGCATGTGCCACTATTCAGACAATATGGGTGGCTCAATTACTTCCTGAAGCTTGGAACTTTTAATACAGACATTGCAGAGGAATTCACAAGCACATTTCATGATGGGGAAGAAAAAGTTAAAGGCATAACAGTCAATGCGTCAATTGATAGAATTGCTGAGGTAACGGGATTACCTCAAGTCAAAGAACCATTTCCCAGAGGAAGAGATGCAAGAAGCGCCAAGGCTGAGTTCACTCGGCCAAATGACCCTCCTCTATGGGTAGATAAGCAAGGTGCGCAAAGAATGAGTCTGCCGCAGGACTGGGTGTCACAGGCAGGGTATATCATCAAATACATAACTTGTGAAGGTAGGTTTTCAATCCTGCACTCTCATCACTTCAAACTTTTGTCTCATTTATGCCATGGATTGTTGATGAATATTCCCGAATTTCTTTACAATTTGCTATCCAACAGTGTTGTTGAATTTAAAAAGGGTAGGGTTAACTCTGTATCTCACCACTGCCTTATTAAATTACTTGTTGAAAAATCTGTTCAAGATGCATTAGGAATGACCTGGGAGGAATTCATGGTCCCATTCAACCCTAAAATTCAAAATATAGGACCTAGTGGTGAACCTCTTACCTTTAAGCAATGAACCTTCCAGTCCGCAGGACAAACCTCTGCTGCTATGTCCTCTTCTCAGGAATCATCTGGTTCATAGGATGATGTTCCTCTTTCTAAAAGAACTCCCAAGCAGCCAACACAAGGTCCTATCAAAATTCATGAGCCATCTCCCAAGGATAGGAAAGGAAAGTCACCTGTTGTAGCAACCCCTGAGCCTGTAAAAAGAAAGAAAAAGGGAAACTTCTCTGTTCCTGCAGCAAAACCTTCCAAAAAGCATAAAACAGTTCCTACTTCCATAAGAAGGAGCTCTAGGCTCCAGAACCAGGCAGCCCACCAATCACTTAATACTACTCCTGCCACACTGTCTTCATATCCTTCCAGTCCTGATCTGAGAGAAGAAGAACCTGTTATCGAGGAGGTTGTGAGTACACCTGAAGAGGCTGGCCTGAATAAGTTCGCTGCCATTGCAAAGCAGCTACAGAAAGATATGGAATGTGATGAGAAGGAGGAAGAGCCAATTGTGTTTCCATCAGAAGAAGAGCATGAAAACATTGGCATGACTGATGAGATTCTTGATGGTCAGGAAGAACAAGAAGATCGGCAATAGGATGGTGATTTGGGACAGGATAGCCCTGAGCAATCACATAATGCAGAGGTAATTGGAGAAGAAGAGCAAGGTAAGGTGGATGTGTTTGAAGAAGTACAGGAGACACCTGTGGTGTGCTATAATCATAGACCACCACTCCGTGTCACAAACTTTGCTGCAAGAATGGCATGTTTTCAAGAACTTCAGCAACAACAAACTGCTTCTGCACTTGAAATTGAGAGACTACAAAGGGTAATCCAAAACAAGAATCTGGAAATTGCTAACTTGAATGACACTCTCAACCAGTTGGTAGAGATGGTTCCACAACTGATGCAATGTTGTGCACCTTAACTTGTCTACGCAATGTATCTCAAGGAGCTGTATTTGAACTTCCAACTAATTAGAGTCTGGAAAGGTAGGAATCCTTCTTTGGATACCTCTGAGGAATTTTATGAAGCATACAGGGATTCACCTCTGCACATCAGGAACCTCCTGTGTGAATTTTATCTGCACAATTTGGTTGTATCCCAGGATAAGGAATGGAATCCCTTATGTTATGTCGGTGATATTCATATCAGTGCTCTAATCTCCTGGATCACCAATTAAATAAGCAGAGGAGAACAATTTGATAGCCATATGCATGATGAAGTAAATATGCCATTGTTTGTAAGAAATGAATCTAGAAATGGAATGGGTATTTACTTTGATTGGAAGAAATTGTGGAGAGATGAAAGAGCCAGGCCACTGATTGAGCCTCTAAGACAAGAGGTATTTTCTCAATACTCCCAAATTATAAACAATTCTTTTAATGTTGCAACCCTGCACATTCAGAACAAATGGGAGTATCTTTCATTTCAATTAAAGAAAGCAGAACCACATACTCCCAATACCTTGTATGTAGCAACCAGAAGGGCAGAGAGGTACATGAGGAATGCTAGAACAAAGAAGGAGAATTGGTTGCCCTTGGTTATGCAGCTGCCTATTCTCCTATGGCCATTATTGGCTATATAGGGGGATAACAACACTTATAACAAAAGTTATGAAGATAATAGATGGCAAAGGCTGGAGGCAATGCGAGCTCACTTCTAGATTTTCCAGAATGGCGAATGTGGACAGCAACTGAGTGCAGATCTGAGAGAGTTTTCCAGAAGAAGGAATGCTAGACTTGCTGAAGGGTCCAACAAGTAGTTGGTTGAGGGGAGTGATGAGCCAAGTCTTTGGCACATTTTGATCATACTTTTATAAATACTTTGTTGTTTTTATTATGCTAAAAAAAACATTCAGTCTATTTATGGGATAGGATATAGACCTTTTTATGACTTAAATATGATGAGTATATTGTGATAAGAAGTCCCATGATTATTACCTTTAATGTTTTATTAGTCTGATAAATACTTTATGGCTCTTTGTGATCATAAACCTTCCTGTAGCCTCCACTACCAAAACTTCCTGCGGCCATATCTGAAACAATGTTTGCCTTAGTTTAATACTTAATGAATGAATGAATAAAGTAATGGATTATCTTAAAGGATGAACGTGTTGAGCTAACATTCTTCCTCATGAAAAGATGGCGAGATATTTTGCAGGTACCACAATTGAAGGAAGGGAATTCAATTTCCACTTGAAGAATTGAAGACCAATTCCATAAAGATTGGTTCAACAGCAAAAGATGAGGAGACAATTTCAACTCATCCGCCATGCAGGGAGAGTGTTCCAGAAATCTAGGCCAGGCATCTTGGTGGTGCATGAATCCAAGATGATGGCGCTTTAAGACTGCTAAACCAATTTGACTTAGTTCTTCATTGTCATTCACCTCTTTACTTAAGTTGGTTAAATGTAATAAATGCCTCCCATTTTATAAGGGAAGGTTGGTTAGTAGTTAGGATCAGTTTTCAATAAATAGCCCATTCTCCTTCAGAGAAGGGGCTGAAAAAATTGCTATTGTAACACACTTTCAGTTTTAGAAATTTAGCTAAGAGATTGTGCCATATACTTGTTTGCATTGAATCAATAAAGCTTATGAAGTTTTTCACCTAATTTGTTGTTTTCTTTTGGCATTACCTAAGGGGGGGCACTTAGGGAATTGTCCATACTTTTATTCTACAAGTTAGAATGGTTGCATTTCCCTTCATAGAAGTTAATGTGACTGTTCCTGCAGCTGGCAGAAACATAGAGCTGCCAACTGTTCCTACAACCACTAGGAGCAGAATAGGTTATCTTTCGAGTTTTTCATTTCCAAGAAAAGTTAAATAGTAAAGTTGTTTCCAGTACTTAAATTCTAGTATAAGGCATTTTAGGAATCATGTATGTCTGGAAAGGTGATTAGTGCATATCTTGTGCTGTCCCATTTCAATTTTATGTCCCTGGGTTGATAATTAAATAAGGTTCTTTAGTAGGTCATGACTACTAGTTGTGATGTTAAATCCCTGAGTAGAGGAATTCATGTTCCTAGTTATTGAGTTGATTAAAGAACACTATAATTCCCATGTGAAATTTATCTTGATTTCCTTAAGGAGCTTGGAGATGGTGGAATACTGTTCTTCTAATAATGCCTTGGCTACATAAGTGATTTTGGGATCCTCTTCAGTTCCCAAATTAATTTCTTGTGTAAATATTATATCAAGATGGATGATTGTTCAAACCACTGTGTTCCTATAAGGGTAAGATGAACACCCCCATCTTCCCATGCCTCATTGAGGTTTTCATTGTTGAATACATCCTTTGTTTTGAATTTTTCCAAGTCAAGAAGTGCCTCAAGGAGGTTTTCACTAGGTGACCCTCTTGGATTTTTCTTTTGCTTATTTTTGTGACTAGGGCATTCATCTTCCCCTAATCCCATGAGGTGTACATAGGTATCCATTGAGGTAAGTGATTTGGTAGGTTTTTTTTCATGTAGGTCCCAATCGATGAGTTCGGGATGGCAAAGGGAAAGGATGACGGTGCAAACAGATAGACATTCAAACATGGAGGAAAGGTCTGCATGGTATACATCATCGCACACATGTATGGTGCATTCTTCTTCTAGTATAGCTTCCAAAAGACCATCGCTTGTGCTAACGTTGTTAGAAGTACTAGTCGATGCTATGAGACCCTTTTTCTTTTTGTCATAGCCTAAG
>VDFB02186575.1:0-12190 GCA_007258455.2 Sequoia sempervirens
TACATATTGGTGTATACTTTTGGATTACATCGATCTCTTTGTCATGGCAAGATTCATCAGAGAGGGAGTCCCATTCATATTCATTGGAATCTGTTTCATGATCCTCACTAGCCTGTAGCTGTAAGATTCTTTTGAAAACTCTTTGAGTAGCTTCCTCTTTTAAGTCTTCCCTGTAGCCTAGTCCTGTTTTGTCTTTGGGATTCATTGTGATGAGCTGTATTGGTTCACTAATTCCTTCTTTTCTTTTACCCAAAGGACCATTTCCCTCATATCCCATTTTTTTCAGGATTGCTTGACCTTTGCCATATTTATCTGTGCATATATTGGACACCGATACCTATGAAGGTTCTTCATCTTTGTATAACCAATTTAGGACATCCTTGTCTTTTGATTCCTCTACTTGAGTGCTTGCTTTTATAAACTTCCCATCAAAGAGCGTGATGGGTTGTAAAGATTGTTTTCTTGAGGTGATGGTTGTCCATGTGTCTTAGGAGAAGATGAAAGTTGTGATAAGTATGAAGATTGCTCAAATGAGTATTCCGCCATGCCCTTGTCTTTTATTTGGATATTTTCCAACTGTTTTGATAAGGCATCAAATTGACTTCCATTGTTGCATGAAATAGAGTCAATGACCCCTTTGTCTTTTGATTGAGCCCTTTCCTCATATTGTCTTGACGAAGAACCCACTGGACTTTCTTTGTTTGATGGATCAAAGTTGATGACTTCTCTATTATGTGGTACAAAGGTATCTTGACTTGTTCTAAGTGCTTTGCAATATTGGGGATTGTTGGAATTTGCAGCAATGGTGACCTCTTGTCCATTGAAAGAAAATTTTAGGCATTGATGATAGGTTGATGGTACCACTTCCATTTCATGAATCCATGGTCATCCCAAGAGTATGTTATATGTCAATTCCTTGTCTAACACCTGACACACTATGTCTTTGATGATTGGTCCCACTTGAATGGGTAAGATGATCAATCCTTGGGAGGATCTTTCTTCATCATCATATGCTTTTATGGGGATTTTCCTTCTAGGATCAATAACATTTTCAGAATATCCTAATGCACGAACAAGCTTGAGAGTGCAGATATTTAGGCCTACTCCTCCATCTATAAGGACATGTTTGATGCAATGTTTATGGATTAGGACTTCGATGTGGAGAGTAGCATTATGTGAATGGGTGGTGGATGCATCATCATGTTTAGAGAATGATAAGCAATGAGGTGCAGTCAAATGTCCCACCATAGCTTGAAATGTACAAAATTCCAAATTGTTTTGTACTGTGGTGGCAACTAAAGCTTGTTCTAGGATTTCATTATGTTGGTGAAATCTTGAGAAGTTCCAATATGGATATTTGAGCGGGTATATTCTGTAACTGATAAACGATGTTATATTGAGTTACAAGAAAAATAGTTGTTTTGGGCATGGAAGGGGTAGCTCCTTTCAATGTTACCTTGGCTTGTCCTCTTGTAATCACATTGATAGGTGTATTTTATTGATCATTTGTGATTTTGATGATGTTAATTAGATTGTCATTTGTGTCAACATTAGTGCTCAAATTTCTAGGTACAAGGTCATTGATTTGATGTGAAATGGTGTCATCATTGTGTTGGGTTTCAGTAGTGGCATCCTTCCCTTGGATTCTGATTTCACTATCTTGGATGGAATTCTCAACCATCTCAATACAATGAATGGTAGAATCATAAACATAGTTTATATTCTTTCCTTTGGTATTCGATGTAGATGAATCTCCCCTTTCATAATTGGGTAAAGGGTTCTTGAACACTCCTTGATCACTATTTGTTTAAGGTCCCTCAATGTGTACCTTTTTGTTATCAATGAGATCTTGGATTGCGTGTTTTAATTTCCAACAATATTTCATCATATGACCCTTGTTTTGATGATAATCATAGGAATGGGCATCATTCCACCAAAAGGGTTTGACTTGTGTATCCCAGTTTTTTGCTTCTAGCACTATGATAAGCTTAGCCTTAGTAAGTTCCTTTAAGGAAAAATCTAAGGATTGTCCCAATGGTGTGAATTTCCATCGATTGGAAGGTTTTGGAAACGGTGTTGCTTTAGTCCTCAAATTAGTCTAATTGTTGTTTTGGCTAGCATTTGGAGTGTTGGGAGGATTGTTGGTTTGATTAGTCTTGGTGGTAGTTGCTGTTAGGTTGACTACTGGTTTTTTATTTTGATTTTCAGCTGTGACCTCATTGTTACCCATGTTCTTGTTTCATTGCAAAAATTTAGGTTTGTCCCCACCATTGTAGTTGTTAGAGGAAGTGGATGAGTTGTTTTCATTGTATACTTTAATGACCCCTCTTTTGACTTAGGCTTCTTTGATTTTAGTTTTTTTTTCAATCATTTTTTCAAAGGTAGGGGGACATTATAATTCCAATCTATAACTCATCTCATCATTTAGGTTTTCAATGAAAATATCTATCTTTTCCTTTTCGGGCATGGGACGAGCATACCTTGCAAACAATCTCTTCCATTTTTTCAAGAAAATGAGGAAGGACTCACCCTTTTTCTATTTCAAGTTGCAAAGGTCTTTCATGGTGATATCATGTTGGATGTTGTAAGAGTATTGAGTGAGAAATCTATTGACCAACTCTTCAAATGTGTTGATGGGGGGTGTAATCTTTGAAAACCATTCAAGGCATGTCCATCCTAGACTTTGTGGAAATAGTCTCATCAAATAAGTTTCCTCATGTGCAAATTCTAGACTCATAGTTTGGAATTCCCTTACGTGATCTAATGGATCAATTGTACCATTGTATTTTTCATACTTTGGAAATTCACTACGTTTAGGGAAAGGAATCATGTTGATGGATGGATTATAGGGATAAGGACAAATTTCCTCAATCAAGTATCATTTTGAATTTCCCCTTTACATATCTAGAACTTGTTGTTGAAGGTTCTTCATTTGGTGAGTTAAAGTAACCATTTGTTTTGCTTCCTTTTTAGGCTTTTGGGGAGGTATTTTTAAGATGTTGATATTAAAATCAGGGGTAAGTTTAACTCCTTGATTGGCTAACATCAATAGGTATTTTTCCTCATATCTTTAAAAAATATTTTCCAAAAACTTATGGAAGTTGGGGTCTTGTTCCACTTGTCGGATATCCTCATCGTTTATTTCTTCCCCTTGAGTGTTGTTGAGTCTAGGAATAGGAATTTATTCTGCATCAGCCATGTTGCTAGGGATCTCACTATTTTGAGGTTCAATGTTGGGAGTTTCGATATCAAAAATTTCACTACTTGGACTTCCTATGCTTTCCATTTCAAAGTTGGGTGTTCCAAGTTCCTTGTCCTTGAGTCTTCTCTTTTGTGATCTCATTTGGACGGGCATACAAGTGTTATGATTTAGACTAAGATTTGATCTCAGTTTGAAATAGTGCGAAGGATTATAACTAAGTCAAATAGAATGACAAATTCTATTGATTAGACTAAGTTTGATTTGATTGCATGACATAGTTTCATGATTAAAGGATGACAAATCCGAAGATGAAACTAGGTGGTACAAGCAAAGATGTGATGGATATTGATGATTTAGGCACCTTGAAATGTTTAGATCTAGGTTTAGTTTGAAAAGTTCCACTTGTATAGGTCTGTTTCGACACGTTTAGACTTCTAAGGTATCTAAGGAACGATCTTGGACTCAGAGTTTTGATTCAAGAGGTGTAATTAAGGTACTCAAAATGTTGGAAAAGTCTTGGATTTTGACAATAGTACATCATGTATAACTCTAGATTGTTTTTGCAAGCTCTCTTGTAAAAATTGAAGGTTAACCTTTCTCTAAAGTCATAGAGCATATACAAACATTTTTTATGTTGTTTTGGAATAAGAGGTTTGATCTTTGGTTTTCTAATCTTGACCTTTCATGAAATCATCATGTAAACCACATATTCTGACTCTATTTTTCCTAAGGAAAGGTTGAACACTGCTGAAAGGACTGATTTTTTGAAGATGGATGGACCTAAGTTACTGACTTGTCTACCTCAATGAATGTAGTTCTAAATCAAGGTTTTCACTTACAAAAATGTAACTTTTTTTATGGTGTTTGGTTTGAGTTTCATTTTGAAGACACATCAAGCAAAATATACACTCCTAAGGCTATGTAAGACTATATTCTTTTAGATTCCACACAGGTTTTACCCTAACCGCACTATCTTTAGTGGATGAATTTAGAAGCTTGGTTGCACAAGCTCCCCCTTACAATGCACTCTCTTCTCAAGCCAACCAAGCTTCCAATCCCCATGAAATTCCCATGGTGAATTGATCACCTCTACTAAAAACTATGAGAATGTGGATGCCTTGGCAACAACCGTTGCTGCACCAAAGAATAGATAAAGGATTTTGGAAAATCTACAACAAGGGTTTTAATGTGGGAATTCCATTCGTGGGGGATAATCCATACTACGAGAGTCCCTTACGATCCATCTCATTGAATCCCACCCACATGATATTTGAACTTTCCTCAGTATCACATATCGGTTGGAAATTACAGCAGCTTTAGCATGTTACCGGTTGGGTTGTTCCCTTGGGTGATTACTTTTTCCCACAAGACCTGCCCTCTAGGATAAACAAAAGCAAGAAAGTATACCCATAGTTCGATCAATCTTTATTTCACATGAATAAAGAGAGAACTCATGCCATATACTCCACTTACACTCGCACATAAACAAGAATGGGTCTAGCTTTTTGGATCACCCAGTTAAGGGGAGAGCATATGCCTACCATTCATCACATACAAAAGACATGGTGTTAATTTTCCTTTAATTAAGCTATGTTCCTAACTTATCCAAAAGGAAACATGATGTTCATTATCCCTTTACTTAAGCTACGTTCCTCTCTTAGCCAAAGGAAACAAGTAAATAACTTCCAACCCTTGCAATATATTAGTATTTTATGTTTTGAGTCTTTGACAGCGAATTTGGGAAAACCTGCAAATGCACAACACATAATGTGAGTTTTTGATTTTGGTGACAAATTGCAAGAGGCGTCAGAACAGAGACAAGAGACACCAAAACTCTAAAACTAGTGTAGAATGGTCTCAAAACAGGTGAAAAGGGTCTTGGAACAAGATGCAAGAGGCTCCAAACCTCTGACAAGAGGTGCCAAAATAGGTACAAGAGGCTCCAAAACTCTAAAAGTGTCCCAGAATGGTCCCGAAACAGGTGAAAACAGTCTCAAAACAACTTGCAAGAGGCGCCAAAACTCTAACAAGAGGTGCCAAAATAGGTGCAAGAGGTGCCAAAACTCTAAAAGTGGCCCAAAATGGTCCCAAAATAGGTGAAAATAGTCTCGGGACAACCTGCAAGAGGTGCCAAAATAGGTGTAAGAGGTGCCAAAACTCTTAGAACAAGCCAGACTGGTTTCAAAAAAAATGAAAATGGTCTCTACACTGCTTGCAAGAGGTTCCAAAACAAATACAAGAGGCACCAAAACTCTAAAAACAGCCCAGAAATGCTTCAAAACAACTCAGTATTGCCTCCAAACTGGTGCAAAATGTTCCCAAGTCATAAACCTTGAACCTACAATCCTGAAATCATAAAAAAAGTTAGCAATAAGTGAGGCAAAGGCCCCATGGTGGGTGCCATTTTGTGCATGTGTCGAATGTGGAGGGTTATTTTAATGTCAACACAAACCTTAATGAGATGGTTTACATTCAAAGTTTGAAGCAAGTAAAACTAATCTATTCTTAATACAATCAAACCTTTCAAATGCGTATCATTTTTCTCTATTTCTAGGGATTTATTAAACCGTTTGGCCCTCATATTTCTATGGGCACAAAGGTTGTTAAAATGACTACCTAGAAAACAAGATTTGATGCTTAATATGCAAGCTAAGATGATTTCTATGTGCAAATGTGTGGTGGAAGGATTAGTGGTATGCAAATTTGTGTTGGAATGATTAGTGGTATGCTCCTAAATGAAACAAAATGATGGAAAGGATAATGGATGCAAGATAAATGAAGGATGATGTTGATGATAGATGAACAAGTGGAGATGAGTGAGATGATATGCAACTATAGTGAACTATCCATGATTGTGCATATGCTCAAATGCAAACATAAAACAAACTAACCTAAAATGTAACTATGATGCAATGGAGATGATAAAATGTAACTATGAAGCAATTAATTAATCTAAGATGAGAATGCAAAGTAACATATGATATGCAAGCTAAGTATAAGACTCCATGAAAGCTCCAAGCTCCTACGAAAAACCTACATGGTAACAATACTCAAAGTGTGGATGGAAAATGGCATTATAACACTATTCCAATTTGTATTTCAAAATAGCATTATAAAATTACTCAAAAGGTGGATGATAATGCAAAGGATGAGGGGTGTATTTATAGAGTTTTGCAAGCATTTTGTGAGGTGGCACCTATCAACGGTTTAGATTCAAAGGAGACAAGATAGACGGTGGAGATGAAAGGAATGGGATGTTGTCCCTTACGACAAGGACAACATGCAGTAATGAAGAGAATCCTTTGACCAATTGGAAGCATGCCAAATGTATGGGATTGAGTGTGTGAAACAAAGACCCATGTGCTCCAAATTTGTTGGAAGTGTGGGGAATAAAGCCATGTGCTTTTTCTCATTGGTGGAAGTGTGTGAGGATAATTCTAATTAATAATTAGGCTTATTTATTTTCATGTGACCTTTATGAGGTGGCACACAAAAAAGTTGTAGAAATGTGCTCTAATTCTTAATCAGATTAAGGAAGGTTAATTAAATAAACCGTTTAGGGTTTTTGTTTATTTAATTTAGAAGAATGTGAATTAGGAAAATTAAAAGGAAAGTGAACAATAGAAATAAAGTAAGACCTTATTTATATGTAGTTGAAATATTAATCAAATAGGTTGTATTTAATTAATTGAATATGATGACCATTTTTAGGTATACACTTTCCACCAAGTGACAAGTGTCCTAAGCTTACTACCTCACCTCCTCTCACACATGTGTGAGATCCGACCTACCACACTATCTTCTTACACAAATCCACTTTCTAACAAACTCTCTTCCCAAGGTGTGCTCACACATGTGTGAGCACACCTCTTCCTCACCTCCTCTCCCCCTTGTGACACATGTAACAATGCTAGTGCCTCTCCCCACCACTCAATCCTAGCCATTGATCGAGTCAATGCATCTAAGCCCTCAATTCATCTAATCTCATTTCTATAAATGGAAGTCTCCTCTCCCATTTTTCACATCTTGAGTTGACCTTAGCCATATTATGTTGGAATAGTGAGTGAGCAATCCACATAGCTATCATTTGAGAGAAAATCTACTAAGAGTTGGGTGCATCTTGGTGAGCTCTATCCATGGAGAGGTTGTCAAGGTATAGCTTTTCTTTATGTTTACATTTCATTGTGATTTTGTTTTATTTGCTTGCATATTCCATTTTACCTCTCACGTTTTGGTACACCCAATGGGACCCACATCCCTTACTAACATTTTCTTTGAGTTTTTGTGAGTTTTGAAGTTGCAGGTTCTATCCTCTATAGAATTGCATTTGCATTCCAAATTAGTGTGCTTCTGTCATGACTTGAGGTGCTTGTGTTCAATCATCTAGTACATGCATTCAATTCTCTGGTGCCTACATTGGTTTTTGTGGTGCTTATGTTTATACTTGCGAAACATGTGACCTTGAAAGTCCCGCTTTCATTTGGTCGTAGTTGTTTTAATTTTTTGCTAATAGTTTTTGTCTTTTAGGGTTATTTCTTCTATTGATAGCATAGTCAAGGTTAGCACTTAGGTTTTAACCTCGTTATAAATTATCTTTGCAACTATTGTTTTACTTTGTTTACAAAAAAATTCACATATTAAAAAGATAAAAAATTTACAAATACACAAAAATAACAAAACAAAATTCTAGGTTAATAAAATCCCTAGTTGCACTACACACTTTCATTTTCGGACTTAAATTTTACCCTTAAGGTTAAACGAACTCACATTTGCATTCACAAAGTTAGTTGTTAGTTAATTTTTTTTTCTCAGGTCCCTATTTTGTTGTGCTTGTGTAGAAAACAATGGTGCTTCCATGTAGACTTTTAGTGCTTGCATTTTGTAGTTTGACACCTGCGCAAAGATTCGATACGACTGTGTAGAGAAAATTTGTGCCTACGCAAAGACTTGTTGTGCCTCTATTTCACAGAGTGGAACTTTTGTTTCAAGGTAGAGAGCATAACACATTTAGGGTTTAGGGTTAATTTGTGCATATTTAACTAATTAGTTAACTAATATAATTGCAAACAATGTTAAACAATCTATTTTTTTCATATTTCGGTAGTAATTTTTGTTTACATTAGCCAAATTTTGCAAATTTTATCTTTGTTCAGAAGTGTAGTTTTCCTAAAGCTATTCCTGCATTTTGTACCTATGTAGAGACTCTTTGCACTTGCAGATAGACTTGTTGCACCTGCATTCTGAATATCCGCACCTTTGTCAAGTATAATTTTAATTTTCTAGTTTTTTGTGCTTTTGTTCCAATTTACTATAAAGTTGTGCTTGCGTTCTATTTTTGATTTTTTGATTTTTGAGCTAACTTGATGGACTAAAAATTGGTGTATTTGTTCAATTGGTCCAAGAAAAATTAAAAAAAACCACTAATCTGTGGTTTTGTAGGACCTTTGTAGAAGACTTTTGATTTCCCACTAATTAGGCACTAAAGTTAGTTTAGTTGGTTAATGAACTTGTGTGTCATGTTTGGAAGAGTACAATAGATGTATGCTCTCCCCTCACACCTAGAATGATCTTGGGGATCATAAATCTTTGCATTTCTTCATTTTTGTGTTTTAGATTAGATCCTAGGGTGTGCTAGTTTAGTACATGTATGCTCTCCCCTTATGCTTAGTGCTATATTGGGGATTAAATACAGCTAGCATTACCCTTCCCTTTAGGATTCCTTCTTAGGGATTTCATCACCCTAGAGGAAAACCTCAACCACGTGTTATCAGTGGGGTATAGAAAGGGGGAAGAATGAAATTTCCCCAATCTAGTCACATCATGTTTAGCGAAGCTCTAATACTTGGTTGATTCCAAGCTAAGAGTGCAAGGTTGGTCTGAGCTTTCCTGCAAAAAGTTCTTGGGCCATGCTTGTGATGGGCTAGTGTTCATGATTGTGCCTCATACACCCTCTTGGTGTTTAGAGGATGCACTAGAGAGCTTGTATAGCCTAGATTAAGACCTTTCAATTATAGTTTAGTGTGGTGTAAGGTATTTAGATTGTACCTTGAAGTTACTCGCCATGTACTCCCTTGGGTTGAGATAAATTCTTAGGTTGGCTTAAAAGTATCCTAAGGATAGAGAGAAGGTGTTCTCATTCTGATATTGAGCTCGTGTCATCGGATCTTTAGCTATTTTCCTTTGCAAGAAAGGGTGTTCCACCTAAGTATCAAGGAGTATTAACCCAAGAAATTGGGTGGTGGCACTACACTAATCTATAAACCCACTTGAATAATTTTGGTTTGTGAACAAGTGCTTGGCATGTCTTCTTATGAGAAACTAGTATTGATTCACTCAGCTCCAAGGTTGAGGATAGCCTTTTGACCCTTAAAAATTTAAGTCTTGGCTATTGTGTTTTTATGTTTGATCAATCTCTTACCAAAACATTAAGACTATTGAACTATTCCTACGACCAATAAAACTACACCTATGTCAAAAATCCTTGCGCCTGTGCTTTGGCACACTACCAATATCAACCTGCGCCTCCATCCTGAAAACTACGCCTCTGAAACTGTGCCTACATTTGGCCTTGAAATCTAATCCCTCTGAAAGTTTGCTCATAGGTTCCCCTAACCAGTCTAACATATTATGCAATTCAATCACCTCCTAACCATCATTGATCTCACCATATTACACCTTATCATCCTACTTTGACTTTGCCATTTCATCTTCCCACAATCAACTAATCTGATAATAAAACCTCATTTTCCTAATATCCCATCCTCCCCATCATTTAGACTTGTCTTCTCACCCCATCCTTTGAACTTAGTATTAATCCTTAAATTTTTCCATCATTCACCTTGCCATCTTAATCATTTTAATCCCCTTGTCATCCTTCTATCATCATTTTACCACTTGTCATCTCATCTCCCACTTTAATTTTGGAATCAAAATTAAACCTTAATCCTTTCATCATTTTTTCATCCTAACAATCCCATTAGCAATATTTTTGACATCATTACCATACTTATCACATTCAATCACTCCTTTGTCATCATCAATTTGTCCCCTAAGCCATCCCCTTGTCATCTTCCTAAATTTTATAATATCATCTAAACCTCATTTAATCATCAAACCCAAAAATTCTTACAAATCACCATCACCTTCATCCTTGTCCAATCAACATCCAATCATCAAATCCTCACATCCTTGCAAATCAAAATTACTATTAAGGTTTTAATCTAGATCCTCACCCATCCCCTTAATCTAGGTGTTGCTTAAGAACTTTCCTATCTTAAGTTGCATCCTTGATTATCCCATCATTTTGAACTCTTTAGCTTAAGGATTTGGCTCCCTTAAGTTTTTTCAAAAATCCCTTATCTAACCTTGCTTAGGAACTTGCCTATCGTAAGTAAGCAAAGATAAATCCTAAACTCACCCCATCCACAAGGATCTAGGTTTTTAATCTTTGTTGCAAAATTGATTTTGCATCTACCCCTTATCTAAGGTTTATCCTTATCATCATCCAATCCAACCAATCAATCAATCTGTAATCCTAAGGCCCTACCTTTCATCATTATCAATCCTAATCCAACTTTATTTCATCCTAATCACATCTTAAACATCTCCACACTTATCAAATCCAACACCAAAAATAATCATCTAGTTTTTTCTCCAAATCTAAAGTCCAAGTCCTCTAATTTATTCCAAACATCCATCACCATCTAACCTTAATCTAAACCAAGTCCAAGGTCCAGATTTTCTGACACCAACTTTCAATCATTATCTAGTCATAATCTAAAGTCAAAACCAAGTCCAAGGTTCATTATTTAACCCAACACTGACACTCTATCCTAGTCTAATCATAATCCAAGTCTAGTTTTTTTCCACACCAACCTTAATATCATCCAAACTTTGATCAAGCCCTCACAACACCAAAAAATTCATCATCCCCAACCCTAATCTAATCATAATCATCTTCCAACCTTAATATCATCCTCAACCCAAATCCATTTATCATTTACCCTAAGGAAACTCTTTAAAATAATCCTTGTCTTGCATGCCAATCACTAGATCACAAGCTAAAAGACTCGTGGATTCTCAAGGATAAGCCTTCTACAATACCACCTCCACCCAAACACCAACCCCTCATGATGAATGGGTAGATGTAGACCAAGGAGAATATTCCCCTATACTAAGAGAATTTTCCTATAACTCCTACAACCAACAAATGATGCAAAAACTATTTGATGTTGGAAAAAATCAACTCCAAATAGAGCTTCTACCTAGGGGGCTAAACTTCCCTCTAATTTTGATCTCACAAATTAGGGGGATGACCCTTTTAACAATCCTTCTTCATCTACCAACTTCTTTGACAACATCCTGGGGATTCAATCCAATCCTAACCTCCCCCCTTTCATAAAAACATCACAACAACTCTCATCACAACTAAGGGTTTATATCACTCCCAAACCCCATGTTACTTACACATCTACCAATCCAACCACTTCAACACAACCCCTTACTACATTTGTTCATACCAACTTCATTCATCAACAAGTCTAAACGTCTCACAACCCCCACAAAATGATGCATGAATGATGATTAGGGTGAAAGTAATATGGATAATGGGCATGAAATAAGTAGGAGGGGAATAAAGAGTGGAAAAATGCTATAACAAAAAGAGGTGTTCATGACACTAGTAGGATATGATGAAGGCGTGGCACTAGGAACTAGTGTTAGGTGAAACACTGGTGTGATGGGAAGTAGCCATGACACTAGTGGGGTATAAAATATGCATGGACCTAGTGGGAGGTGTTGGAACTTAATGTGATATGCAAAATTTTGCGAGTCCTGATACCCTTGTTCATTTGGTCATCTTTTCCCATCATATATAACCAAATAGAGAAATATTTAAGTGTATCACCCTCGGTAAAAAGTTATTATGGGTTGTTCCTTTTCATCCCTTGTGTTGTGTGGGGTGTTCCTACTCTTTTTCTACAATTTTTG
>VDFB02186576.1:0-29158 GCA_007258455.2 Sequoia sempervirens
AAATCATAACCTCTAATGAATGAAAGACAATACTCAGTCAAGGCATCATTTGTCATATTAGTAACAGAGATGTAGAGAGCAGTTAAGGAAACTGGTGATTATAAACCATTATGTGTAGCATGAAACACATAAATAAAAATACCATATAGATCTGCAACTTCCAAGGCTCCATCAACCACTGTCGAGCTTCCAGCCAGAGAGGCACAGCAAACATAGCAGCCATACCATTCATTTATGAACCAAAAATGAATTTCATCCTGACAATGCTGTTATAGCCAGCGACAATAGTAAAGAACAGTTTATGAAGCTTTCTCATGATGGCAGCTAGGCTAGGGTTTCATACCCAGTCAAAAAGAATAATCACAAATTTTTCCCTAAGTAACCTTCTTTTCAATCGATGTGACAGTATGTCGAAGGCAACTTTAACGCCAGACATTCAACCCTAATTCAATCGTTAGTCATCCCCTTGGTTCAATTCACTTTCGCTGTGACACATCAGAGTTGGGGAGAAGACATAACGAATACATCATGTCTCATCGATGGGCTTCCTTAGTATATTATGCATTCGCTGAGACATAAGGAAACTTCTCACCGAGATGCCCTTTTTGTTTCATTTACTATCGCTATAGCTTTTGATATCGGAGAGACATCATATAGATCAACTTCGTTATACCGAAATTCATTCATATGACTTTGTCAACAAGACACGCCATCCTTTCTAAGACCTCTCTTCGATGAAAGGGTCTCACCGAAAAGACTTTTCAACTCTTATGTGTCAATGTAACCTACAACCTTTGAGGAGACCTCTCAGAGAATACTTTCTCATACCGAAAAAAAAATGTATTCACTGAGTCGTTGGGACAATACCAATCTCTCACCAAAAGCACTTCATAAGAATTAGTCGGCAAGACCAAAGTGTTTGGTATGACATTCCATTGAAGCAAAACTCTTGCTGATATGCAATTTTCCAACAGCGGTCGGTGTGGCATTGCACATTCGCTAAGACCCTTCACCAAAGCCTTAAGCTCTTGTCAATGTGTTTCCATTTAATCTCCAATCATTGAGACATACCAATTTTGCTGAGACCACATACCGATAGAATAACATATGCTGATAGAGATCACTTTCTGTTGCCGAAACAAAAGAGAAGTCTTGCCGACAATAGCCAGTATGATAAATTCAATCGACATGACATCAGAAATGTCTTGCCGATAGGAAACATAGACATTTCAAAATGGATCGAGGAGACCCTGCCATACTCATGCTGATATGTGTAAGCCCAAATGAGAAACAACCAATACCTATGATATGCAAAAAGAACAATCCTGACAAGGAAACCAACTGTCAAACTCTGTCAGACAAAGAAATAGCATTCATAACATGAACCAGAAATCTCATCACAATGAATTTAAATCATAACATATATCTTTATGTAATAGCCAAGAGACATCAAAGAAGCATAATAAATCATAAGGATCCAAATAGAGACTGATCACCAAAGAGAACCAACTGAAAGAGATTTTGTCATCAAGGACAAACCATAAACACAACTGAGATCCAACAAACTCCCCCTTTGTCCTTGATGGAAAAACACAAATGACTCTTCCCCTTTTTGCCTCAAGGAAAAGAATAGAAGAGAATAATGTGCAATGCCAGGAAACACAACTGAGCCAACCAAAAAAAATACCATTAGAAACAGCTGCAAAAAGAGTAGTAGTGCAGCAACCAAGATTGTAGGAGAGTTGTAAGTGAATAAAAAAATATAACATGCTCCCCCTAAGCAGTAGCTTGGAGATTTAGTGATGTAACAATTGAGAGATAACTCCCAATCGAAGTCTCAGCCTTTCAAATAACTCTTTTGCTAAGGGTTTAGTAAAAATGTCAGACACCTGATCTTGTGAACCAATGTGAAGACATCATTAGCGTTACCTTTCTCACGAGAAAATGAAACTTGATAGCAATATGTTTAGTTGAGTGCATAATAGAGTTTTTGATATATTTATCGCACTAGATGTTATCTGGAAGAGATAGAAGCTTGGTTTAGGAACTTCAATACCCATATCGGATAGAGTTTGACTCATCAAAGAACTTAGATATAACATGGGGAAGTGGCAGCAATGTATTTTGCTTGATTGGTAGAAGAAGCGATACTTGTTTCTTGTTGTTATACATATATGCTTGATCACCAGAAAGAATGGGCTCCATGGTGCTTTTCCTATCATCAAACAACCAACCCCATTAGCATCAGTATAAGCAATCAAAGAGAAATCATTGCTCCTAGGATACCAAAGACCATAATCAAGAGTGCCCCAAATGTATCTAAAAATCCGTTTAACAGCAGTAACATGAGAGTCTTTAGGTGATGCCTGAAAAACGTGTAACAGTGCAAACTGCCTGCATAATGTTAGGTCTAGAGGCAGTTAAATATAGGAGATTGCCAATCATTTATCTATATTCTGTTTGATTTGTATCAGGAGAATCATCAACCTTAGTAAGTTTGCAACCAGTAACCATTAGATTACTAAGCAGACATTCATCCATCTAAAATTTCTTAGCATCTCTTTATACTTGGTTTGAGAAAGAAATGTCCATTTTCACATTGAAGTTGTGAAGACCCGAAGAAATTTAATTCTCCTAACATTGACATTTCAAACTCAGATTCCATTACCTGAGAGAACTTTTTACTCAAAGTGACATTATTGCAGCCAAAGATAGTATCATCAATGTAAATTTCAACAACCAAAATATAAGAACCTTCAGTTTTAACATAAATATTACTATCTACACCTCCTCTAACAAAGACATTAGAAATTAAATGACTGTCCAACCTAGAGTACAAAGCTCTAGGTGCTTGTTTTAAGCCATAGAGAGCCTTTTTCAACCTGTAAACATGGTTAGGATTATCTTTGCATATAAATCCTTCAAGCTGTTCAACATAGACCTCTTCATCTAAATAGCCATTCAAAAAAGTTGTTTTGACATCCATTTGATAAACAGTAAAGTTTTTATAAACAAAATAAACCAAGAAAATTCTGATGGATTCTATTCTAGCAATAGGTGCAAAGGTTTCACCGAAATCAATACCTTCTTGTTGAGCATAGTCTTTGTAGACAAATCTTGCTTTGTTGCGAATAACATTACCATTTTCATCAAGCTTATTTATGTAAATCCATTTTCCTCCAATGACATTCTTGTCATCTGGTCTTGGGACTAACTCCCAAGTCTGATTTTTCTCAATCTGATCAATTTCTTCCTACATAGAATTAATCCAACATGAATCTGTGAGAGCTTCATTAAAAAATTTAGGCTCAAACTGAGTAACTAAAAAAAAGCAATTTGTGCCTTTTCATCAGATTTTGCAGCCTTTCTTCTAGTTTGAACTCCTACATTTTTATCCCCAATAATTTGATCTTTGGGGTGATATATAGCTAGAGTTTTTGAAGGAGCATTTGATGCAACCTTTTCAGGACTTGTTTTTTCATTTTTAGGGCTTGCTGATTCAGCAATAGACATTGTTGTTTCAGCTCCTTCTGAAATTATTTCAAGTTCAAGTTCTTCTTCCTCATTATCCTACAAAGATTCGACCAAACAAATGTGGTCTTTCATCCAAATTTTTACATTAACAACTTCAACAATCTTTTTAAACCTTTTGTTAAGGCATTTATAAAACTTTCTTTGTGAGGTTGAGTATCCCAAAGATACCCTCATCACTCTTTGATTGAAAGCTCAGGTTATCATCATCTTTCTTGATAAACACTTACTTCAAAGATTTAAAGTGTTTAATGACGGTTTCCATACAAAGTTCATAAGGTGTGTTTAGATTTCACCTAAAAATTTTACTCTATTCAAAATGTATCACGGTGTATGAATAACTTCTTTCCAATATATATCGGTCCGGCTGCTTCATCAGCATGGTTCTAGCCATTTCTTTTAGGGTTTCTATTCTTATGTTCTTTATCTCATTTTGTTGAGGTGTTTTTGTTTAGAGCATACTATCTTTTTTAATGTCATTGTTCACAGTAATCAATAAAATCTTGAGAGGTGAACTCACCTCCTTTGTCGGATCGAAGGAATTTAAGTTTTAGATCAGATTCCTTTTCAACCATTTTTCAGAAAATTTTGAACCTTCCAAAGGCTTCTAATTTGTGCTTAAGAAATGTGACCCATATCATTCTAGTATAATCATCCACAAACAACATAAAGTACCTTTCACCATTAATAGACCTTGTTTTTGGTTTGGTCACTAAATCGGTATGCAAGTTGTAAGGTTTGAAGAAGAATGTTCTTTGTTTTGAAGCTGATTTAGTTTGTTTTACCACTTAAACATTCTTTGCACATAGAGTTTTCTGGCTTGCTAAGAACTGGTAGACCTCTAACATTCTGATTTTTATTGATTCTAACCAAATTTTCAAAGTTTATGTGTCCTAATCTTTTATGCCATAACCAATTCTCTTCAATTTGTCCCATTAGACACATACCTTGATTATTGTCATTGCATGATGAGTCAAGAAGATTGTACACATTTCCTTTTGTCCTCCTTCTAGCTGCAACAGCCTTTCCAAGCTTGTTCTTAATCTCACATCCCTATGAAGTGAAAAGAACATGATAACCACTATCACAGATTTGACTAACACTTAGAAGATTGTGTTTGAGACCTTCCACATAGTACAAATTATAGATAGGAGTGTCTTCATTCAGAAGGAGTGAACCTCTACCTTTAATTTGAATACTAGAGTTATCACCAAACTTAACATAACCACCTACATAATCTTCAAGATTTATAAACTTATCCTTGTCGCTAGTCATATGGTTAGAACATCCACTGTCTAGGACCCATAAGTCATTTTTCTTGGAATGAAAAGAAGTTTGAACCAACATAGTTTGTTCAATGTTGTTAACAATCTTAGGTTTCCAAACCTTTTTAATTTTATGTTGTTTAGATTGCAGATCAATTTTGCATTGTTTGATAGAATGTCCCAAAGCATTGCATTTAAAACATCTGATCTGTCTAACAAGACCATAGTGTTGCCTAAGACCAAACCTAGGTATTATAGGATTCATAAGCCTACAAGTGATCACCTTATGGCCAAATTTGTTGCAAAAAAAACAATAACCATAGAAGAAAGGATTGACTCTGTATGAAGATCTATTACCTCTTAAAGACTGAACATGATCCTTACCAAATTCTGAGTGATTTGAACTTGAACCTTTGACTTTAGAAGAGGGGTTTTGTTTTGCATGGTCAATTGAACATTCACCCTTTTCAAAACCAACACCACTTTTATCTTTGTACATCTTCTACTTGCTGAGCATCTCATTCAGTTTTAGAGTGCTTTCATATTTTTCAATTTCCTTCCTAAGACAGACAACTTCTTGTTCCAGTTTTTGAATTTCTTGATCTTTGTAGCTTACAGTCTCTCGAAGATAGTCTTCAACTCTTTTAGCTTCTTCAAGCTGAGTTTTCAGAGAGACCATTTCTTGATCTGGTTTATGTTCTTGAGCAAGAACTTATTTTTTGAGTTTTCTGACCTCTTGTAAAGCACATTTCAGCTCACTTTCAAGATCTACTTCACCTTCTTCAACATCAATAGTGTTTGAATCATTTTGCTGAGTGATTTCAGCCATGAACAAAGTTTCATCTTCTTCAACTGATGAATCTTCAGACTCAATATCAGATTCATCCTTACTAAACAGACTTTTCTTCTTTTTGAAATTGAAGTTTCGTTTAGGTTTGAAGGCCTTCTTCTGTAGGCTGGCGCACGGAGTTCACCGTTATCCACGGATTTACGATCGTAGCAAGGCACTTTGCAGCAAAGAAAGTGACATTTTCCTGATTAAAACCTTACATTTTAAAGGGAAGTTTTCCCTTATATTTTCTTGATCCCTTTTTAAGTCTTCTAACAAAATGGGATTCTTTAGAATCAGACAACTCTGATTCACTGACTTCGACTTTTTCTTTCTTTTCAGTGTTAAAGGCAGTTTCTTTTCCAGTTGAGTTGTTTTTGCTAGTTCTCATTTCATAGGAAGTAAGGATTCCCTACAGACTATCTAAGGTAAGCTTATCAAAATGTTTCTTTTCTTCAAGGGCTGATACCTTATATTCAAATTTAATCGGTAAGGTTCTAATGACCTTTGTAACCACATCAAACTCTTTTACTTCTTCTCCTAATCCTTTCATAGCATTGACAACTTCATCAACTCTTAGGAAATATTAAGCCACTTTTTCATCATCCTTCATTTTCATCTCCTCAAACTGATGTTTGAGTGTAATGATTTTTCACAGTTTGACTTTCTCATTCCCTTGGTATATATTTTCAAGTTTTTCCCAGATTTCGTGAGCTGATTTGCAATGCATGACTTTAATGAACACATCTTTAGTTAACCCACACAAGAGGGCATGCTTAGCTCTGGCATTTGTTTCATACCTCTTTTTTTTAGCAGGATCAGTGGGAATAGTGGCTGGTACATTGTAATCATTTAAAACAATGCTCCAAACATCAACATCAAAAGAAATAAGAAAAGCTTCCATTCTGATTTTCCAGAACACATAATCTGTTTCATCAAATAACGGAGCTCTGGTTACAGAGGTACCATCTTGAGAATGTGCCATTAAAAAAAAACTCCAAGACCAAGATCAATCCAAGGTGATTAAAACCTATCAGAGGACCCTACGCTCTGATACCAATTGTTGAAGTTAAAATGACACTGAGAGGGGGGGTGAATCAGTGTCTTAACAGATTTGACCAATTTTCAAAAATTCAAAAACATAGCTCAAATTTGATCTCAATATTACTCTAATCAATGCATTCATGAGTTGAATGTAATCATTCATAAACAGAATTGAGAAAAGTAATAATCCCAAAAGAGAACTGAAACAACAACAACACTGTAAAACAGTGAACACATAGAAGAACAAAGAGACACAAAATTTTTTTGAGTGGAAAACCCTCCTGGGGTATAAAAACCACTCCTAAAATGCCTTGTAGGCTTAATCCTTTTAAACAACAGTTCACAATGCCTTATGGGCTAATTTCTGAGCTTCAACTCAAGGAGCACCAACCCCTCATTTTGAAACACCAATTTCAAAGAGCACCAGCCTCTCAAATTATTTTCAGAACAATAATAAATATATCAAAGGATCTCTTTGTTTTCAGTTAAGCTCATAACTTTCTACTTCTAATACCCTAGGAACAATATTCTAGAATTACAACTAGAGATTTACTGTTTTCAACATTGGTATATATATACATTTCAAGTATGTCTATCAATAAGAATGTCTTCAGAGAATGTTTTTTTCACTAGAATCTGAAACTCACTTGCTAATTTTAGTTGAATAATGATGATCTGTAGATGATGATAAAAAATTAGAGTAACGCCTATCCAGAGAGCTTTAATTTCTGTGCTGAATTAGGAGATTTCAAATTGTAACTGAAAGACTTTCATCAAAGCCATGACTTCCCACTAACAGAAAATCATAACCTCTAAATTCTCAGAGAATCGATGCCAACCAATGATGTTGGCCTGCAACTATATGTAGAAATTCACATGTCGGCCACAGTGACAGAGTTTTCATTAAACGTTCGCAGAGACATCTAGATAGTCCTGTCGAAGGCAATTAAATCGCCAGTCATTCCCCTGTTTGTCGCTATGACATTCTGCTGTCGGGGAGACATTATGTAGATTTCATTATGTTTCACCGAAAGGCTTTATCTATTATGAGTCACTGTGACAAAAACACACTCTCGCCGAGATGTATCCTTCATTCACCTTCGCCAAGACAATGCATAGTCGGGGTGACTTCTCGTAGAGCATCCTGTGTCTTACCGAAATCCCACATGATCAAACTTGTCACTATGACATATTGCTCTCGGGGAGACCTCATATAGATAAAACTTCGCTATACCGAAACACCCTGAATTCATACATGTTCACCAAGATGACATAAATCTCTCATCGAAAGCAAATCATTAGACTTCGTCGGCAAAATCTAACGGGCTCGCTATGACAATACTTCGATGCTACAAGAGTCCCGGTGAAATAACCCTTTGCATAAAGTCAGTGAGACACCATGGAATCGCCAAGACCTCCCTCTGAATATCATAAACTCTTACCGATAAGCCAATCCATCCACCGTCGGTCGCCGAAACCATGAGAATGTCTCGCCGAAAGACTTCCACATGCATATGGTCAGTGAAACATAACAATTTTGCTATGACCCTATACCGACGGTATAACTTATGTTGATATGATCCTTTTCTGTCGCCGAAACAAAAAAGAAGTCCTGCCAAAAGCTTCTTGTGAAAGTCCATGTGTAATGTCGATGAGACCGAAGGTCACTCGCCGAGACCTCACGCTGAAAATGCTAACTCTTACCAATGTATCTTCCCGCCACCAATCAGTGTGACAAAGTGCAAACGCTATGACTTCACACTGAAAGTAACATGTCTGGCCGAAGTGAATCTTTAATGTGCCAGTCGGTCGATGTAACAAGTCAAACTCACCAAGACACAATGTCGATGAAGGATTTCTTACACCGATGAACCACCTCATGAATTAGTCGGTGAGACCTGACTCATTCGGTAAGACCTCTCAGCGGTGAACAAAACTCATGCCAATAGACCTTTCCACTATCGCCAAGACCACATGAATTTCATGCTGATAGACCTTTCCTCTATCGCCAAGACCACTTGAATTTCATGTCGATATGATACCCAAAGGTGAATTTTGTCATCAAGGACAAACCAAACAAAACACAACTAAGAACCAACAGACATGTGATAAAAAACCTCTGAAGTAACTCACTCTAGAAAAGTGTAACTAGTCCAAGAGAGATGCCCCTCTCATACATAACATGTATACCTTCTGGAACTCCCACTGCATAGGTAATTTCAAATTTGAAAACAAGATCAAAAACATTAACAAGTCCTCCTATAGCACTTCACATAGAGGATGTGGCTAACTCCTCTATAATATTGTAAAAGAAGCATACAATGATATACAAAATACATCTTCTCATAACAAAATAACCTTCAAGAAGAAGACAATATTCCCACAAAGAGAGAACTTGCAAATCAAACCATGTTCTTATACCACATTAACATGTTCCAAATTGTGTAAAGTAAGATCTCTTTCAACACTCCCAAACTAAAAAGGATATCAACATCTAACCATTCAACTTATAATGAAACATGGAAGAACTTAGATGTAAACCTCTCATAGAAGGTAGATCAAACTTAGCCAAACTTTCCCACAACAAAAGGGAATATTCCCAAAGCCACTAACTATCTCTCGTACCTCTCCTACCCAAATCCTCATAACTAATTCAAGTTCAAAATTGTAAGGAGAACAATGGAAATACATAAAATGATGCATCTACTTCTCAATAATCCCTCAAAATTCAATTTTCAAGACTAATACATAAGATAATACAAGATACATTTAAATAATGCATCTAATAAATCTAATAATCAGGCAGGAAACACGTCTTAGATCATTTACCTGTTGAGTAGACCAAGAGTGGGATACAAGATTGTCTTGTGCATACAACACCAAGCAATATAGGCTTTCAATAAAGACAGCCTTCTCATCAGGTCTATGATGGACTCACATCCATTTCCAGGTATAGGCTCCTCAATCTTTACTGTTGAAATTTTTATAACAAGTAACCATTCCAACACATATGTCTTAACATAAGAAATATCCAACCAAACCCAAGTCTCTCTAGTATCCATGAGCACCTGCCAATCAATCCATGCCAACTTCAAATGCAACCTGCATAACCATGAAGCTCCAAGAAAATGATTAATACTCAAAACCAAAAAGAACTAAATCCTCTCCAAAGGAAGAACAATAACACCTTTACCAAAGACTCTAAGGGTCCTCCATGAAACAAGATGTTAATACCTCTTCAAACTACATGAAGATAACCATATCCTACCAAAGCTCCCACTGAATTGTGATACTGAGCTATACATGGCAACAAGATAAACATCAAACCATCACTATCAAAAACTCCCATTGAAACATGTAACTAAGCTATCCATCACAGCATGATAACCATCTCCCAAATGAAGATCATTCATGGCCTCAACACAATCAAAGAATGTTTTGTTAACCACACAACTCCCAAAAGGTCAAGAAAACCATAATCTCTAAACCAAGAAGATAAAATACACTTCTTTTAAAAATATCTAATAACACAATAGTACAAGCTCCCACTATAGCCAAAAAACCTTCAAAATTTTAAGAGAAAGGTGTTCCAAACTCTACCCAACTATTAGCTCCGATAGAAAATGTTGAAAATGGAGGTGAAATTGTAGCTTTAAAACTTGTAAACCTATGAGACTGTAGATTTAATTAATTGTTCTTTGTCACAATTATTTGTGTATGCTTAATCTTGTTTAGATAAATTTTACCAATTGTAGAAAGAGACAGAAGATTGTAGAAGAATGAGACAAAAAGATATAAGTGACACAACATATACGTGGATACACCCTTTTAGGAAAAAACTCCACCACTAGAATTAATAGTTCTTGTATTATTTAGCCTTAGAACAACATTACAATAATATTGTATCAATCCTTGATTGATATACTTCCTTTCCTTCAACAATCCTTCTTCACAACCTGCACAAAACTCTCATGGAACTCTCATACACGTGTTGCAATTACAAGCTATCCATGCATTCCATGTGACCAAGCATGAATCCACACATCCCATGCCATGCTTCAAACCCTCACACATGCACAAGCTCAACCTACAAAACCTACTATAAACTCTAATGCAATTTCTGCAATAAATAGATAATTAATGAGCATGTAAACTCATAAGAGATCAAATACAAGAGCATAAAGCTCCTCTCAAAAATCTACACCTAGATTGTGCAAGTAGAGTTCCACACTGTAACATTAAGTCAAAACTAAAGTCTCCTCAATTTAGCCACCCCAAACTGAACACTTAACTAATCATTGGTCAAGAAAATATCTTGCGAGCATCACCTCAAAGTTAGCTCCCAAGAATGGGCCCACTTAACCGATTCTTGTAAATATCCTCTCATGCAAAAGTTGTTAACTTAAAGATTCCAACTTGGGCACCCAAGGTGGGTTCAAGTCAATATTAGTTAACTGAAACATATGTCTCCACCAATTCATGCAAACATTAGGCATGATTGATCATCCTCACTTAACTGAATGTTTCCACCTATTATTTTTCATGCAATTAAAGTTATTAGTCATGCAACTCAAGTCAACTCAAGTCAACTAGTATTCAAATCAAACTAACTACATGCAACTGAAGATAACTGAACCATAACTCAACTAAACTCCACTCATGTAAATGTCAATCCCTAACTTGTAGGATCTAACATGCATTATTGAAGTGTTATCAATCCTCCAAACAATTAACTTAAGCAAGTTGGGTTCCACCTTCCATGTGGGTGCCTCATGTGCTCCTATTTTGTAGGATCTCTTCTTGGGATTCCCCACATGTTCCTATCATTTAGGAATAATTACAAATGTCAATTTACATGTTCATTTCATTTGAATTTAATCTCTTTCTAACACTAGTGTTGGGGAACACTTTCCAAGGACTTAGGAGATACATGAAATATGTTTAGGATTGCAATTAAATGACATCCTATTCCCAACATCATGATCTCCTTCCCTTCTTTGTTCATCTTGAGGTTGCTCCTCTTCATGGCTAGGAGCCTCTTGGTCAACTCTTTCTTCTTCATCTAAGTCTTCAATTTGTATAGTCTTTTCTTTGTCTAGCTTAGAGAACCTTCCCTTCTACATGCTCGAGCTTAGCATGATGCTTAGGTTCAAGGCCCTTTCTTGGTGCATCTTCTTCTTCTTTATCTTTCTCTCCCTCTTCCTCATTTTTGAGAGGTACTTCTTCTTGGACAGGGCCCTTATCTTGTCCAATTAGTGGAGGATCTTCGAGTATCTCCACATTTACATCAGTGTCAACCTTTTCCTCAAAAAGATGCTCCTCAAAATCAGCCTTCTCCCCTACATATTTGAGCTATTGGGACAACTCCTTATCCAATTCTTGGTCTAAGCTCTCTACTATATATCTTTCATTGAGGGCCTTAGTGTCTTCCTCTGAGGAATGTGACCTTTGTTCGTTAGATTCCATTTTTTCCAATTTTATGTTTAGCCCACTTTCTGGGTGCTCAAAGTAATCATCTTGATAGAAGTCCTCAGGCTTTTCAACTATATCCTTCACAACCTCTCTTTAGAATTCCACATGACATTTCTCGATCTCTCCAGAGATTTGCATTATAGCCTCCATCCTTGGTGGCTCTGTAGGTGGTAGAGGAAGAGGTAGGGTAGCAGCGAGTTGGGCCATAAAATCATGTACCTTGGGGTCCAGGATTACCCCAAAGAATTCACTAGGCACATTTTGCACGTAAACCATGAAATCATGTGGTAGAGTTAGAGGAGGCATAGTGACAATGGCTACTACAGGTAGTGGGGTAGAGAGAGTGGGAAATGGAGGAGGGAGTGAGGAAGACAACACAGGGGAAGTAGTAGATGAGGAGGAGTCTAGTACCCTTACGGAGGTCATTGGTGAGATGGAGGCGAGGTGTACTAAGATATCCACGGTGGGCAGAGATGAGATAGGCAATGCCTAAGAGGAAGGAGGTGAAGTGGTTATGGTGGCAGCAGCATCAAGAGTAGAGGTGGTAGGTGGTGAATGTAGCCACTATATTTCTTCTTCTCCTTCGTGTTGGGGGTCCTCCTATATGGTAGGAATTTCACTCATGAATCCCCCTTTTTTTTATTTCTTAGATGATTCTCCCTTTGTAGCCTTTCATGAGTACACCTTGTGCTTTGGCTTCCGCTCAGGTGCATCTTTTCTTTTCTTTAACCTTGTCATCAGTGGGGACTTGGGTGCCTCTTCTAACATGACAATAGTTGATCCACTGTCTGTTTTGCTTTCGAGCTCAACCTTGATTTCACCATATGTTAGCATAGCACCTTGTATCTTGAGTTGGGAAATTTGAGCATCTATCCACTATCTTGTCCTATTTTAAATAGGTCGTGTCAAGATATCAAGGTCGGTGACCTCATCTTCATTCTAGTCTATGACAGGTAGGGGAAAATTGGCCACAACATTAAACCTATCATCGATTACATTGTTGTCTTCCTCCACTACTTGGTCTGGTATGGGGAATAGATATGTTGAATTCATGAACTAGGTTGTCATCCTCATGTAGTTCCTCATCCGCACTTCCTTATCATCTATACAATTCGCCCAGAAATCCTTGACCTGAGGTTAATGAGCATATTTTCTTCCAACCCATTTCTTCAATTTCCCATATGGGTTCATTCTCCCTTGGCTTGTGTGGAGGTCTAGGTTGTACTCCACCAATTCATTTTCTGAGTACTTTGTGCATTGGGTGGTGGGAAAAGAATAAATTCCTTGCCTGAAGGTTTGGGGATATGGGATCCCCGCTCTATGTTTGTCGCTCAATAAGGTGTGGGAAATCTATAGTTGCCGAGAAACCTCCAGCAGGATCATGCAGTCATTGGGGTAGCATGGAAACCTATAAGGCCTATTAGAGAACCCTTCCATTTTGATATATGTAAACTTTGGGAACTATATGATGAAGGCCTTGGCGCTGTGCGACACCCTTCTCCCAAAGTCTCCCTTGAGTAGCCTAATGATGTGTCCAATGAAGGCATCATTTACCCTCTGATATTCCCTCTTGAAGTTTTTGTATTGTAACTGTTAGGTCCCCAAATCTGCACCTTGTTTGCTAAGTTTTTAAAAGAACTCAACAGATTTGGACTAACATGGGACTGCTTTCAAGTTGTGGGTAACCTGTTCGAAAGCAGACCTCTGGATTATGGGTCGGCTTCCCCTTTTGATGGTGTCACCTAAAATATTCCTTGTTGGGAAAAGGGGAAAAAGAAGCATGAAAAGAAAAACTAACCCTATGGTGATGCACCTAATGATATCTCTCAAACCCATACATCTGCTTCTACACACAAGAATGGTCAATAACTTAATAGTGGTTTACACAACTCAAGACTTCATATGTTTTGCATCATTATTTCATAACAAGGCTAAAAATATCAAGGACAACATCTAGAAGGAAGAAAATTGCATCCTCACAACTTAGAATTTATACTAAACTAACTCAGCACATGTTATGACCTGCAATTTCATACTAACTACATAAAGGAAAAGAAAACATGACAAAATCAAAGGGAAAACAATTATGCCATAAGATTCCATCAACCATTTATAAAGCTTTCACAATAAACAACATAATGAAGAGGTAAAATATATTAACTTATTCATCAAAAAGGTATTACACTATTGCATGAGTCTACAGATCTAAGTTACAATGTTTTCCTCTGCCTAGAAAAGGCTCCAAAAGCTGCAATACCTGCAAGAAGAAAGAAAAGAACCCTTCCAAATGTTCAAAATGAACATACTTAAGCCAAACTGAAACCAACAACCCACACAAGTCTTTCCAGAAACCCTAAGTTGGATGAAGCACAAAAGCCAAAATAGAAGCTTCTAAAAACACTCCAAAAGGTCCTCCAAATGCAAAAAATTCAAGCCATGACTTGACTTGACCCACTAGTAAAGCATGACAAAAAACCTCTAAAATGGTCCCTTCCTCCAAAACAGTCAAATACATCCTCCCACGCATTCTCAATGTTGACAAGTCATCACCAAATCTGTCACATGTTGCTTGACCCACACTCTCCTCATGTAATATGTGTGTTTTGAAAACACAAGACCCCAAAAAGCATTAAAGATAATGATCTTGATTAAGTGATTCATAAAACATCACTTAATCAACTAATTTTACATTTCAAAGCATAAAATAAGGGGCCCACCATCTCCTTGTGTTACATTTGCATTAAAAGGCATAATAAAGTGGTTTTCAAATCACTCACATGATATCCTTAAACATTGGAATAAAATGCAACACATAATGTCATATTTAAAAGCTTTCAAAAGTTTCTAAGGCACTTGACTATATCAACCTACCTTATTTTGCATTCTTGGCAATACACACATGAGAAAAAATCCATTAGTTTGTAAATACATCAAAGAGCCCCAAACAACTTGGCTAATATGGCTGACCTCCAAATTCCTTGGAAAAATATACTCTAAGTCACATGATGTTGGGAAAACACAAAGGCATCACATTTGTTGCATGGCACACTCCATATTGCATGTTGAGGACTTAGCATAAGTTGAAATAAAGGGGAAAAAATCCCTAAGGCATAAAATGCCTAAGTGAATAGGCATTTTTTCGGTCCTCATTGCATTTACCACATGTTTTGATTTTAAAAACATGGAAATAAAATCACATCCCATCGAATAGGGTCAAACCCTAATTATCAAAATATTGACATAATTAGAAAACTCATCATTTTGTCACTTGGAAAATCTGGAGCAAGGCTCTGCCGCCATGGGGTTTGAGCAAACACAGAAAAAACATGGAGAGACACACTAGATTTAGGTGATTTACTGAGGAAAACACCATGGAAACATAGGTAAAAGCATTTGTTTGATATAAATATGGGTTTCTCCATTTTTGATAGCCCTTTCATGAGTAAGGTCATGGCTGTAAGTGCCTATTCTGATCATTTTTTGTGTTGATTTTATCTGTGAAAGTTACATTGGCATTCTTTCCTCTCCACTCAATCATCATGGTTATCTCCTGAACCTCGAATGGAAGGTTTTGCATATGAAAAAATGCTTTATAGTCGAGCTTGAGTTCAGGTAAGCTCCTATCTAACCTCTGTACTAACTTTCTCCTCCTTTATTCAACAAATTAAAGCTTGAATATATGCTCTTTTATGTCAATATGAAGCAAAATTCAATTTATTCTATATTTGAAGCTAAAATTGAAGAACCCCAAGTTTCCTTTGTGACTTTTGTGAGAAAAGAAGTTCCTTTGGCCGTGACCAAGAGAAATAACTACTGGCTTTTGTTGAATTTTCAGTATTTCTTCTATAGAATGATTTCTATTAAATGTCTCTTCAATACCTCTGCATTTTTCAATGGATGCAACCATGTGCTTCTAGGTTCTTTCAAAATAATGAGATATCATGATTAGACTAAAACCCTAGCTCCTTTTCCCTTCATCTGTGACTCGAGGGTATTTTGATTTTCTCATAGTGATAACCTTTCTTTGTTGATAAGCTTCTTGCATTTCTTTGTTTCTGCAAATGATGATAAACACTTTGTGTTCGGTTTCTATTTTGCACAGCCTCTGTATTCTTCTTCTCATCTTTAAGCTTTCACTTCTCAGTCTCAATAAGTTGTATCTTCTTTTCTAGATCTTGAACCCACCACATTTTTTTGTAAAATGTAGACATATTTACCTTGTATAATGTTGATGGTTACTTGGTTGTCTTTTATGCAAGGTTTCCTTGAAGACTACCTATCAATAGTGATTGAACACTTGTACTCTCACTTGTTGTCCCTGTCTCATATGGCAAAGGACTAATTCTTGAACTTTAACAACTGCCATACTACCATGAAAATTGAGGCCATGTGTTGTTGCAAAATTGGTATTTATTGCTCCTTATACAATATATATTGCACTTATGCTCACAACATGCTTCCATGGACTGCTCAAGCTTCCCAATGTGTTATGATTGCCCATATGCACCTTTTCCATGCGAAGGACTATTTCCTACAAAGGGCATTATGAAGGTTGCACTTATTACCGTTAATCTTATAGAACAAGGATGATTATCCGCTCTCAACTGTCAAAACATGCCTACAAATAGCATTGCCTTTCATGTTCTTTGACATGACTATCACTTACAACCATTGTTTACTCTGAGATAATGCCATGCATTATACCTATTTGGATTGATCTTTGAAGCTTGTTACTGCTAAGTGTCTTTGAGAGGGATAACACCTCCCTTTCTATTTGATTGTCTTTATGTGCAGAGGTAAGTAGGTGAACTATCCCTTTGGTGCTCTCCTAGCATGAGTGCATTCTTTAAGACTACATAGTTACCATCATAATTTTTTCCTTTAGAGTTGACTGTCCTCTAGCTACCCTGTAGCATGATATCATTATGGACTGCCCATTTTATTACTGTGACTGTGCTTTTCATTCCATATGACTTCCACAACATCTATTCATTTAGTAATAAAGCACACTACCCTCCTTTTGAAAGCAACTACTCATATGATAATAGCCATATCATTGTGGTCTTCTCATGAAGTTGACCTAGGTTTTTCAGGATTTCATTACCTTCTTCCACTTGCTTGTTTTACTATGTTATATCATGTGTGTTCCCCAATTCTTTGTGACTTGATGACTATTCATGATTTCCTTGATGGCTATTAAACTTTTCTCAAAGTCCTGCACAGTCATTAACACTATGACTTGGGAATAGTACAGTCCTTGAGATTGTTGGCAACCTTGATCTCACTCATTGACATAAGTTGATGTCCCAATATAAAGAGTAGAGGACCCCTATTCTTTGTGTTATGGCATAACAATTGTATCTTGATCACATCATATGAGGATTCTAGTGTTGTCATTGACCTCTTGCAATGGAAAGCTCATAATAGGCATATATTTGTTTCAACTAGAGTTGATGTTTCTTGAATGTCTTTTCTTTTTGTGCTTTTCCTTAAACCATCATGCATTGAATGTTATCTGCCAACTTGTTTGTCTAATGTTTGATTGAGACGGTCTTGAATAGAGCCTTGTGCAACTTCAAATTTTGTTTTTGTTGCTTTCTTGTTTGACATGCTTGGAATGCTTTCAAGCTTATCATTTTTTCAATCTAAAAGACATCATATAACTTTCATTCATCTCACTTATGAGGGCAGAAAAATAGGTGGCCATGTTAATTGGTTGTACTCTTCATTGCATGGCTCATATCATAGTTCATTATTTTCCACCAAAGTGAAACATGGCTCATTTGCTCCATTTTTTAAATATAGTAACTACCCCTGTTGTCATGTAGCATACATTTATCACTATTGTCCTTCATGAGACCATTGTAGCATGCATTTTTTATTGTTATTATCAATGACAATGACCTTCACTTATTGCATTCATTTTCACAAGTACACCTATGAATGAACAATACCAATTCCATTTGCCTCCTGTAGCTGTTGCAAAGGTGTTGTCCTTGTACTTGTATCATGACCTTGACTAAACCATTGCTCTCTTTCTGGTTATGTGTAATAAATACGCACACAGTCTCCTCATTTTAACTTTATTGGATAGCCACATGTCACCTATGTGGGTGACCTAAAAGCTCACCTTCCTATGTGATGTGTGACTGCCCAATAGGGTTATGGTGAGAGGGGCTTGACAACATCTTGAAATGCTTCCTCATTGCTCAAAAGATGCATAATTGAGCTTGATGCATCTATGAAGTCACTTCCTTTATAAAAAGATCATGGATCTTCTTAAGAAGATTGAAGGACATATCAGCACAATATGTTGCATCTTTTGAATCTAATAATGAAAGTTGATCAACTGGTGTGATTCCATATTGATTTAATGCATTGATAACAAATAAATCTTTGATCAAATTGCTCAATTTACTTTTTCTTTCAAAGCATGTTGAGATCTACCCTTGTGGGAGCCACATTTAACCCACATGTTGTATTTAATCTGAATCAGAACAATAACTAGACTTGTCCTAAATCTACACATGAAGCAAACAGTTAGAAAATAAATGCATATGTTGGATATGTTTGATGACTTCATTGTTTTTCAAGACATCCAAGGTTTGCATGCTTATTTAATGCACTTATGGATCAATTTATACATGCATCGGTAGGTGTGTATGTAAGGATTCAATCTTTCATTTCTTAGAACCTTGCTCTAATATCATTGCTTTTTCAGATGCAAGGGCTAGGAGCACTACGGAGTTGGGGAGGACACAAGTAGCTCGAGGAAGCAGCAATAGTTGGGCAACCTGTAACCAGTCATTCTCAGGCAATGACTGGTTCCATTCTTATATGCACATTGTTTGTTTACTTTACTTATTCATGTATGAATTGCTTCATATTTTCATTGAATAAGAGAGTTAGTCCCTTGGCTTGTGAGGGATATGCACACTTCAGGATTATCAATAAAAGACTACATTTGTATATCTATGATTCTCTTTCTCATTTGTTGTAATTGCAACATTGAAATGACAAAATGTAATCTACTTCATTTGAAAATCACTCTTTCATGCATATTGAAACTAGCAGTTTTATGGTTTATCTTTTAAATGTTTAAACAACATGAAAAGAAAAAACACTAAGTTACCTAATTTCAGCTGAAACCTAAAAATCAGGTAATAGTAACTAGGGGTAGCAGTCATATACCTTCAGGTCTCCTTTCTTTGCTTCCAGGTTGCTTGTGATGAACAGTCCTTTGTACGTGAATTTTTCTACTAGGAGGTCTATGAGATATGAGGTCATATAGAACTTGGAAGTTTTCTTTATAGCCATGAGCTGGTTATGCATGTTATCACTGATGATCTTGGCCCAATGGAATTTTTTCTTGCCTTGAATGATTTCCTCGATGAAGTAGAACATCCATTCTTCAAAGAAATTAGTGGTAGGTAGACCCATTACCCTACTTAGTAAGGTGGCCAAGTCATGATATTCCTCATGAAAGTCGCTTCTAAATAGTTCCTGAGGCACCTTGGCAGTGTTGCCCCTCTTTCCCTTCAACCAATCTTGGTTGATTAATCTTTTACATTCCAACGAATATGCTTTCCACATGTTTTTAGTGTATTCCTTCTTTGTTTCCTCCATTACATAAAATGTGGGGATGTGGAACGTCTTGCCTATAGACTTGGTAGACAAATCTACCAATACCTTACCATCATGGTCGATAATATTTTTGTTATTGTGGTAGCATTCCTGGAAAACCATAACTAGCTCTGGGGAAATGAGTGCGGGAGGGAAACTGGTTACCTTAGTGAGACCACACACTCTAATATTTTGTGCATTCTCAGTTGTGGGGCGGATCATTACCCTTTGCCAAAATTCATCAATGTTCATGTGTCCAAGGTTTTTTTCTAATATGGAATCCTAGGTGGAGGTAATCTTGGAGGTGCACTCCACCCCATGAAATGGATATTTCATCTGATCCTTTTCCTCTTTCCCCCTTGGTGTCTTTATAAGCTTCTTTCCCTTTTCTTTCTCAGCAGACTTCCCCACTAGACCAGCAACAGGTTCCATAAATTTTGCATACAAAGATGCAGTTAGTACATTCATATAGAAATCAGAGCAAGCGTTAGTTAAATCCTACAAAACAGGGTTTGATCTAGCAATTCATCATCAGGGGATCATAAAATTTATCCGTATTCACTAGTCAAGGCCATTTTGGATCATACACAGAAATGTGGGTCCTGTTGTGCAGTTTTGCACACACGCCCCACTGAAAGTGGGGGCCCTCTTTTTTCTCTGGCTTTTGGTGTCTTTTGGCCCCTTAATTTTATTGATTTCATTTCCTTTGGAGGTCCTTAGATGTTCATCTTGCTTGTCCAAGTCCTTCCCCCGAGTTGTGCTTTGAAAAAACTAAGTTCTGAATAAAATCCGGGCTTTTGCCCCAATCCGGGATTTTCCTGTCCGCCTGGATTTTTCCAGAATCCTGTCCGCCTGGATTTTCCCAGAATCCTATCCGCCTGGATTTTCCCAGATTCTGGTCTGGAATCTGGTCTGCCTGGATTTTTCTGGATTCTGGTCTGGAATCCGCCTGGCTTGGATTCTCCCAGATTTTCCCCTTCGTCTGATTTCCCCGAAAGGGCCCAAATCCCGAAATTTCCCAGAATGGAAATTTTTCCGAAAATAATTATTTATTTATTTTTTCCAAAATGGAATTTTTAAAAATGTTCCTAAAATGAAAATTTCTTGAAAAGATTTTGAAAATAAAATTCCCAAAATGGAAAAAATTTTGAAAATGGAAAGTTTCCTTATAAAAATGTAATTTTTTTAGAAAAGGTCAAAATTTTATTCAAATTTAATTTGGATTGAATTTTTAACATGTGAGCTATTGATGATGATATCTTGTTTTTCAGGATTAAATAGATACTAAAAGTGGGACCTGCCTAAGAATCTGTGCCAAAACTGTCTACAGCTGGAGGACTTTTTGGAAGACACGTGAATCTGATCTTGCTGGAGATCGTAGGCTGACATGGATAATATTCATGCATTTAATGCAAATCTTGTCCTATTTTGAAATTCTCCTGGCCAACCTATTTTGGGGCCCTTTATTATTGTAAAATCTAATTAGGCTGACCTGTTTTGAGGTCAATTATTATTGTAAAATCTAATTAGGTCGACATGTTTGGGGGGTTCTCTATAAATGGAATTTGTGCCTCATTTGTAAGGGGAAGATTTTAGGAGTTTGACTAGGCCAGAATTTTGCTAAGTTAGAAGGCCAGAATTGGCAAGTAGTTTTCAGAATTAGTTGTAGGAGATGAGAGACTTGAAATTGTTATGCAATGCTGGAGAAGTAATGCAATTGGATTTTTGATTTGGCAAACTTTGTATTTATTTTCAACAGTTTTTATGGTTTCTTGTTCTTGATTCTCAGATGTTAGATGTTAGATGTTAGATTTCAGCTCTTTTACAATGATGGTGAAATGTTAATGATGTTGATTGATTTCTGGTCCATACTTTTAGCAATTTGCTGATTGTAGATTACTGTGTAAAGTTAGTCTGGGCCTCACTTTTGTGCTAAGTTCAACTGTGAATCCTTGTTTACATTGTTCCAGCAGTTGGGTATGTGAATGAATGTTCAAAGTCTGAAAATCTTTAGATTTCCCTAGAAGATCGCACCATTTTTGTGTAGTTGCAGGTTTGTCCTTGATCAAGCAGAGATAGGTTTTATTGGGGATCTGTCCATTTGCAGCTTTCATCATTACTGTGATTGATCTTAGGAGTTAGAATAAATAGAATCTCTCTAAACCCTTACCTCTTTTGCTGTTTATTTTGAATCTGGGTTAGTTTTAGGATTGAAAGCATCACCATATTGTTGCATCTGATGAAAATTCACTTCCAGCATTGTTCATTTGTAAGCCCCCTTGTGATTACCAGCATTTCACATATTATCTGAGTTGTTTATGCATTGTCATGACCTGACACCCGAGAGACCTTGGGGTGATTTTAGCACTTGTTGTTGAGAATTTACCTTTCAAGAGAGATATAATACTATTTTATGTCTGAGTTGTTGCTGTGTAGAAAACACCATCAACAGGTCCAAGGATGCGGGTTTCCCTGGGTTGGAGGCTGTCAAGAAGGACTGGTAGCAAGATGACACTAGGGTCATGAAAACCCACAGACAGCTGACCATAGCAAAAGTTCTACAATAAAAACCTAGTGGTCAAAGTCTTCAAAAGGTAATTTGGCATGTGTGGGAATTGGTTATAAGGCTCCTAGAGTCATCTAATTGGTCATTATGCTTTTATGGGCTTGGGGTATGTAGACGCCAGAGGCTCAAGGGATGTTTGGGACCTTGCCATTAAGTAACGATAATCATAGCATGGTGTCCCATAGAACGAAGTCTGCACTGCAGGCTCCACAGGCTCCTTGGACGTTGGGCGTGACGTTCTAAAAACTGATCAATGAAGGAGATGTGGGTGGGAGCTAGAGGGAAGCCGCTTTGACTTGGATGTTAGGCTTAGCATTGGAAGGGAAGTTGTTCACATATGCAGGTCCACAATGAACTCATAGACTAGAGGGGTACATTAAAGGTTTTCAAATTTTGGTAAAGGAAACCTCCATTGTGATATCCGCAATGTGGGAGGTCACAGGTGCGAGGGCATTGGATAACAGTGACAGAGGAATGGCCATTCGCACGTGACCTACATGAGCTGGACTACAAAGTATTTTTAACTTGGTCACTTTTGTGTTAGGTGAGCTTGGATGGTGACAACAGATAACACAGGCTCTGTGCCATAGGCAAAAGGAATGGCATTGCCGCTAACAAATGCCATTTAGGCAATGGAGGGCCATGGATTGCAGTCCGCAAGGAACGGCCCACAAATCCCTACTCTAGACTTAGCAACTTTTATCAACTAGCCGAGATGATCTTGGCAAGGCCCACAAAGTGAAAGGGAGATGGGGTTTTGTTGCTAACCCATGGAAACATCGAGATGGCCACCCACATGTGGCAGCCATGTGAGTGAACCCACAACAAGGTTAAAACCTTAAGTTTTTCACTCAAGATTCTTAGGATCAAATATGTGATGATTATTGTGGGACCTATGGTGTAGAGAGTGGCAAAGGCTAGGCCGTTGATTAGTGGCAACGGGGACATGGCCACCTGCCTAGAGAATTCCAAATAGGAAATTTCACATAGAGTGAAGAACTTGGCATTTTCTCACTCACGTTTTAGTGTTTATCAAAGTGGCAGAGGAAATGTTGCTGACTGCAAAGGAGGTCATGACATGTACGAAGAATGGCTAAGGGAACACAAGGTTCCATGTTGCACTAAGGTGTTGTTTAAGCTGTTGTAATGAAGTTTTGAAGTGTTGTCGATGAAATTTTATGTGGAACCAACAGTTCTGCAAGCCACCAGATTGAAGTTTAGGGTTTTCTTCAAGATTTTATGATTAATTTAGAAACCCTAGTTGCATAAAAGTTGCATTTTAAGATACTGAAGGTGGACTTACTTGGAAATGACACAGGAATTCGATGAAGATTTGGTTTTTGATCCTTCATGAGCTTATGCGGGCACGAAGGCTTCGTTCTCCATTTCTCCTCTTTGAAAATTCAAATTTGAAAATGTAAAAATGGTAGGTGTCAACTTATATTTATAGGCAAAGGGTCATTTATGGTGTGCATTAAATGCAAGGTACAAAGGTTGACTAGGTAGGTGTGACGCAAAAAATTGATGAATTGGAAGAAAGTAGTGTGAGGCCCGCAATGCGGGATGACCCCTAGATCTCACCGCTGACTAGTGGCCAAGAGGTGACGACACATCAGGATGTAGGACCCACCATGTGGGTGGATGTCCAAGGTCAGCTATTGGTTGAACGGTGAAGAGATAGTGGTGTCGCACAGAGGGAGACCAACAATTGCAGGCCCACATGACCTGGAGACCAAGGGAGATCTACATGGAAATCTTGGGGTCTAGGATTACCCCAAAGAATTCACTAGGCACATTTTGCATGTAAGTCATGAAAGAATGCAACAGACTAAGAGGAGGCATAGTGATAGTGGCTACTTCAGGAAGTGGGACAAAGAGAGTGGGCAATGGAGGAGGGAGCGAGGATGATGACAACGAGGAAGTAGTAGATGAGGAAAATTCTAGTACTCTAGTTGGAATTTTTCTTTACAACCATGAGCTAGTTATGCATGTTATCATTGATGATCTTGGCCCAATGGAATTACCCTACTCAGTAAGGTGACCAAGTCATGATATTACTCATGAAAGTCGCTTCTAAATAGTTCTTGAGGCACCTTGGCAACGTTTCCCATCTTTTCCTTCAACCAATGTCGGTTGATTAATCTTTTACATCCCAATGAGTCTACTTTCCACATATTTTCAACATATTCCTTCTCTGTTTCTTCCATTACATCAAATGTGGGGATGTGGAATATCTTTCCTATAGACTTGGTAGACAAATATGCCAGTACCCTACCATCATGGTCAATAATCTTTATGTTATTATGGTAGAACTCTCGGTAAACCATAACTAGCTCTAGGGTGATGAGTGCGAGAGGGAAACCTGCTTCCTTAGCGAGACCACTCGTTGTAATCTTTTACGCATTCTCGATTGTGGGGTGGATCGTTACCCTTTGTCAAAATTCATCAATGCCCACATGTCCAAGGTTTGTGTCTAATATGGAATCCCAAGTGGAGGTAATCTTAGAGGTGCACTCCACCCCATGAAACTGATATTTCATCTGATCCTTTTCCTCTTTCCCACCCAATGTCTTTGTAGGCTTCTTTCCCTTTTCTTTCTCGGAAGACTTCCTCGATGGACCCGCAGTAGGTTCCATAAATTCTGCATACAAAGATGTAGTAATCACATTCATATAGAAATCATGGCAAACATTAGTTAAATCCTACAAAAAAGGGTAAGATCTAGCAATTCATCATCAGGGGATCATAAAATTTATCCATATTCATCAATTAAGGCCTTTCTGGATCATACACAAAAATGTGGGTCCACAAATGCAGGTTTCACTGGGTTGGAGGCTGTCAGGAAGGACTGGTAGCAGGACGACATTGGGGTCAAGCAAACCCACAGATAGCTACCCGCAACAAAATTTCCGCAATACAAACTTGGTGGTCAAGTCTTCAAAAGGCAATTTTGCATGTGTGGGAATTGGTTATAACGCTCCTAGAGTCATCTAATTGGTCATTATGCTTTTATGGGCTCAAGGTATGTGGATGCTAGAGGCTCAAAGGATGTTTGGGACCTTTTCGTTAAGTACGGGCAATCATAGCACGACATTCCATAGAAGGAAGTCTGCACTGCAAGCTCCATAGGCCCCTTGGATGCTGGGCATGACATTCTGCAAATTGATCAATGAAGGAGATGTGGGTGGGAGCTAGTGGGAAGCCACTTTGAGTTGGTTGTTAGACTTAGCATTGGAAGGGTGACAGTTTACATGTGCGGGTCTGTAGTGAACTCACGGATTGGAGGCATAAGTTAGATAATATGCAGGTCCATAAAGGAAACCTCCATTGTGGTATTCGCAATGTGGGAGGTCGCAGGTGTGAGGGCGTTGGATAATAGCAGGAGAGGAACAACCATTTGCATGTGTCCTTCCACATGAACTGACCCGTAAAGCATTTTTAACTTGGTCACTTTTGTGTTAGGCAAGCTTGGACGGCGGCAACAGATAACACGGGATCCACATCGCGAGCAGAAGGAACGAAATTTCTGCTAACAAATGTCATTTAGGTAACAACAGGCCGTGAGTGGAAGTCCGCAAGGAACGGCCCACAAATCCCTACTCCATACTTAGAAACTTTTATCAATTGGTGGAGACAATCTTGCTGGGGCCTATGAAGTGAAAGGGAGATGAGGTTTCACCGCTAACCCACGACAACATGGAGATGGTTTCCCGCATGCAGCAGCCAGTTGAGCGGACCCACAGCAGGGTTAAAACGTTAATTTTTTCACTCAAGATTCTTAGGATCAAAGAGGCAACCATTATTGTGGGAACCACGGTGCAGAGAACGGCAAAGGCTAGGCCATTGGTTAGTGGTGACAGGGACATGACCGCCTGCATGGGGAATTCCACACAAGAACTTCTGCATAGAGTGAAGAACTTAGAATTTTCTGACTCGAGTTTTAGTGTTTATCAGAGCAACAGAAGCAATGTTGCGAGATGCAGAGGTCATGTCATGTATGAAGAATGGTTGAGGGAACACAGGGTTTTGCATTGTGTTAGGGTGTGATTTAAGTGATTGTAATGAAGTTTTGAAGCACTAATGATGAAGTTTTTTGTGGAACCAACAGTTTAGTGGGCCTCCAAATTGGAGTTTAGGGTTTTCCTCAAGATTTTATGATTAATTTAGAAACCCTAGTTGTAGAAAAAATGTATTTTAAGATGTCAAAGGTGGACTTACCAAAAAATGATGCAGGAATTCGATGAAGATCTGGTTTTAGATCCTTCAGGAGCTTATGCAGGCATGAGGGCTTCGTTCACCATTTCTCCTCTTTGAAAATTCAAATTTGTGAATGTAAAAATGCCAGGTGCCAAATTCTATTTATAGGTAAAGGATCATTTATGACCTACATTAAATGCAAGGTACGACAGTCGACTAGGTAGGTGAGACATGGGAAATTGATGAATAAATGGAAAGTGGTGTGGGGCCCGAGATGCGGGATGACCCCCAAATCTCACCACTAACTAGCAGCCATGAGATGACAACACATGAGGATGCAGGACCCGTCATGCAGGTGGATGTCCAAAGTCATACTTTGCTCGAATGGGGAAGAGATAGTGTTGTCGTGCAAGGGGAGACCTACAGCTGCGGGCCCGCAGGACTTGGAGGCCGCTGTGACAAAAGACCAAGGGAGGTCCAAATGGAAATCTCTAAAGGAGCTAAAGACTTAGGGAATTTTGGGGTGGTACATTTGGTCAACTAGAGAATGATGACTTTAATGTTCCTGACCACTTTAAGCTCAAAACTAGGGGCACGCAAAATGAGGAAAAAGAAAAAGTGACCCTATGAAAGCGAAAGGAAAGAGAGGGTCCTCGTTCTGAATGGGTCATGTGTGCTATAGGCACAACAAGACAAGGAAATCAACTGTTTGAAAAAATGCCTCAACGAAATGTGGTCTCATGGTGATGTGCATCACCATTAGACCACATTTCTTTGAGTCATTTTTTCAAAAAGTTGATTGCCTTGTCTATGTTGTTTAATAAAATTCTTTGGTAGACATACATTTAAAATTTGGTAGCATAGACAAGGCAATCAGTTGTTTGAAAAAGTGCCTCAAAGAAATGTGGTCTCATGGTGATGTGCATCACCATGAGACCACATTTCTTTGACGTATTTTTTCAAGTAGTTGAGACCACATTTCTTTGAGGCATTTTTTCAAACAGCTGATTGCTTTGTCTATGTTGTTTGATAAAATGCTTTGGTAGACATGTATGGAAAATTTGGTAGCATAGACAAGGCAATTAGCAGCTTTGGTAGAATTTTTTGACAAAATGCCTCAATAAGATATGTCCTTGTGGACTAGAATGATTGCAAGATATGCACAAAATAGGTTTGTTGAAAAGGTATGTATGTATGCATGCTTATATATATGCATGCAGTATGTAGAAAATTTTAAGTAAATGTAATTTCTAGGTGTAAAAAAAAATTCCACTACATTTTCCAACATCCCCCATGCCTATACGAAAATAGAATCTTTGGAAAGGGGTATGCACATCCATAGAAAAGGATTGAGAAATGATGTATTATATTACATACTTATAACTACTCTCATAAATATGTGTATACAAAATATGAAAGCATACACAAGGTAGATCAATTGGTTTAACAAAATTCCACAATGAGATGTGGTTTAAAATGTAATTGGAAAGTCTAAACAATTGTTTAGTTTAAAATTTTCCACGAGGGGCTAAGGTTATAATGACAAACAAACAATTATGAACATGGAATATGCATAATAACAAAATCAAAGCATTGTATTAAGCATGTATGATAAGGGATGATAAAGAAACATAATAGAATTAAGGAAAATGTAAAGAAAATGTGTAAATACTTCACATACCTAATAAACAGAGATTCAAATGGAGGAGTTCTACCCAATTATGTATTCTTTGTTTCTTCTTGCATCAAACTCCTCAACAATTTGAGTTTTTCACAAGCTTATTTCCTTTTTAATGTACAATTTTATATCACTCTTGAATAGAATTTCTAACAACAATACAAATAACCAGTGTATAATGTTAAATGCCTACAATTGAATCACAATTAACATTACAACACTACAAAAATTGAGACTTGAATTGATATATATCAAATTTGATGTGAAAACTCCACTATTTCCTCCTTCCTAAGTTGGAAAACTATAAAAAGGTGGTGGAAAGTTCATGCAAAGGTGGTAGAATGTGAAAAAAAATATTGTTCACTTTCCAACAGCATCAAAAAGCTTCTTTTTATCAAAACGTGTGCATAACTAGGAGAATAATAGAGCATGTGGGCCTAGATCACAAGTTTGCTTACTTTTTTTACCATTTTTAGAGCAAGCCAAAATGTTCTTGTGATAGTTTTGTCTTGCTATACAAAATGGCTATATCTCAACTTCTTCAAAACACGCTCACATTATGAAAATGTTGATTTTCTTAAGGTTTCCTCTCTCTCTCTCTCTCCTTAGCCAACCACCCTTCCTTAGCCATTTAAGTCTCACTTAACCCTGAACCCTATCTCTAAACCCTAGACACTATGCCTTAAACCCTAAACCCTAATCTCTCTCTCTCTCACTCCCTCTCTCTCTAGTCTCTCCCTCCCACCCCTCTCCCTTTCTCACTCTATTTTTCTCTCATCCCTCTATCTCCCTCTCTCTCCCTCTCCCTATCTCTCCCTCTCTCTCAACTATCTCCATCCCTCTCCCCTCTCTCTCTATGTAAAATCTCTCCCTCAAGCACCCTACCTTCATAACTAGATAACTCTCTCTCTCTCTCTCTCTCTCTCTCTCTCTCTCTCTCTCTCTCTCTCTCT